>JACEFZ010007571.1:0-65435 GCA_014155875.1 Cepaea nemoralis
GTAAAGAAACATCTGTTGGGGGTGCCTTTAAGAGATTAGAACAAGAATCAAATTAATCTTTCACAAGATGGAAAACATACTGACCAATAAAAAGATGTCAGTTGCAACGAGGATGTAATGTACTATTCGGGTCATGCTGGTGTGCGAGGTGGAGAGCGAGAGATATGTTGGCTACGGGGGCTCCTGTAGTTTGATCGCTCATGGTGGACAAGAAACAATCATTGCGGACAAAGAACACTGATGGTGAAAAGCAACACTGATGGTGGACAAGGAAAACTCATGATGGACAATGAACACTAGTGGTGGACAAGAATCACTCATAGTGGACAAGGAACACACATGATGGACAAGGAACACTCATGGTGGACAAGGAACTCTTATGGTGAACAAGAAGCACTCATTTTGGACAAGGAACACACATGGTGGACAAGGAACTCTTATGGTAAACAAGAAGCACTCATTTTGGACAAGGACCTCATGGTGGACAAGGAACACTCATGATGGACAAGGAACACTTATCGTGGACAAGGAACACTAATGGTGGGCAATGAACACTCATGGTGGACAAGGAAAAATCATGGCGGACAAGGAACACTCATGGTGGTCAAGGAACACTCATGGTGGACAATGAACACTAGTGGTGGACAAGGAACACTCATGGTGGACAATGAACACTCATAGTGGACAAGGAACACTCATGGTGGTCAAGGAACACTCATGGTGGACAAGGAACACTCATGGTGGACAAGGAACTCTTATGGTGGACAAGAAGCACTCATGGTGGACACGGACTTCATGGTGGACAAGGAACACTCATGGTGGACAAGGAACACTCATGGTGGACAAGGAACACTCATGGTGGACAAGGAACACTCATGGTGGACAAGGAGCTCTTATATTAGACACGGAACATTCATGGTGGACAATAAACACTCATGGTGGACAAGGACCTCATGGTGGACAATGAACACTCATGATGGACAAGGAACACTCATGGTGAACAGAGAACACTCGTGGTGGACAAGGAGCAGTCATGGTGGATAATGGCAGACATTCTGAAGATTATCTGTGAACGACTGCTCGTTGAAGAGAAATAACAGACGAAACAACATATCTAAGAACTCTTGAGTTTTGATTAAAATGTGGTTCCTGCAAGGAAAGACACTTGAAGGGACGAATCCAACGTGTTTAAACGAGTATGTTACTGGAACGACCGGCATATACACTTTGAAACATTTGCTGAGACAGACGAAGCAACAGTGGGGTTTTCGGAATTGCTTTGAAGTCGAGTCTTAGAAACCAAGAAACCACGTAGTAACTATAAGTAACAATCACTGGATATTAGCTCTTACATCTTTTGAAAACTGTAAGTGTAAAAAAAATGTAGCAGAAGAGATTGATCCTGTCTAACCGTAATTATAATGTATTTGATTCAGTATAACCGTAACTATAATGCAATTGATCCAGTCTAACCGTAACTAAAATGTATTTGATTCAGTTTAACCGTAACTACAATGTATTTGATTCAGTGTAACCGTAACTACAATTTACTTTCAGTCTAATCGTAACTACAATGTATTTGATGCAGTCTAACCGTAACTACAGTGTATCTAATCCAGCCTAACCGTTGTTACAATGTATCTGATCCAGTCTAACCGTATCTACAATGTATCTGATCCAGTCTAACCGGTAAATCTTATATATGGTCACCCTGGGTCATCGCTACAGTTGATATATTGTCCTTGACCTAGATCCCTCTCAAGCTTGGAGACATTCGGGAATTTTAACGTCGCTTTTTATGGTTTTTAGATGGCAATATAACTTGGAACAGATAAGCAAACGTGGTAGTCATACAGATTTGTGCCAGTCTGAGCATGTTTCACGCATGATTGTGTGTCCCGTCTTTAACCCTCAGTAAGTAACAGTAAATGATTCTTTTACACGCCTTAAGGCCCTTGCGCACATGGTGCTAGACCAGTGGTTCTAAACCAGTGGGGAATTCCCCCCCCCCCCCAGGGGGAATTTGAGGGTTTCCAAGGGGGAATTAAGATTATTTCAAGATCGCGTTAATACAAGAACCGATTACTTAGTATTGTTTTTCCCTTCATACTGTACAGCTCTGTACGTCTCACCCTTCTCAAATTCATTTTATAAAGAAAGAGACCCACAAATCACGTTTTATGTGGACGTCTAGACTTGTTTTAGTATGTGCTATTAAATTTAGCTTCTATTATTACGTATACTGTGTAGGGGCGGGGCGGGATTTTTAGGTAGAAAATACGAAAGGGGGGGGGGGGGGGATGACGTTCTGAAAATATGGCGAAGGGGGGCACTGGCCAAATTTTTAGGTAGGAAATACGAAAATGGGGGGGGGGGGGGGGGGGATGACGTTCTGAAAAAATGGTGAGGAGGGGCACGGGCCAAAAAAGGTTGAGAACCACTGTGCCAGACCCACGTATTTATAGATCAATCGACATCCAGAGGGTGATGCATCAGCATCGCCTCGGTCTTGTACTTCACAAGATAGTATAGGGTGTATTTTTAATGACTGTGCAGTGTTTGAAAATATTGCCGGTCCAAGTTTTGTATTCACTCTCTGTAAAGTTCATGCCGCACAATAGGTAAATACAAAACTTGGACCGGCAACAGTTTCAAACACTGCACAGTCATTATAAATACACCATGTACCTGGCGACCTGGAAGCTCATGTCAAATTTAAGAATTCGAATCTGCCTCGATGCGGATCGAACCACGTGACCGTCAGGCGAGCGTCTAGCCACTGTCCTAAGGCTACCCCCTTTCACCCTTAAGGGTGACCTCAGACTGCTGCCAACCCCCATATACACTAGTCCAGTGGTTCTCAACCTTTTTTGGCCCATTCCCCCCTTCACCATATTTTCAGAATGCCATCCCCCCCTTCCTATCAAAAATTTGGCCCGTTCCCCCCTTCACCGTATTTTCAGAACGTCATTCCCCCCCCCCCCCTTTCATATTTCCTATCTAAAAATCCCCTCACCCCTACAGAGTATACGTAAAAGTGGAAGGCAAATGTAATAGCATATACTAAAACAAGTCTAAACATCCACATAAAACATGATTTGTGGGTCTACTTACTTTATAAAATGAATTTTAGAAGGACAAGACATACATAACTGTAAAGTATGAAGGGAAAAACTATGTCAAGTAATCGGTTCTTGTATTAACACGATCTTGAAATGGTCTTCATTCCCCCCCTGGAAACCCTGAAATTCCCCCTGGGGGGGGGGGGGGGGGAATTCCCCACCGGTTGAGAACCACTGCACTAGTCACTAGTGGATCATACGGTTTCTCGCATAGCAAACTGCAGAAACAGAGTCACGACGTGAAGATGTTACCATGGATACGTTTGCGCAAATAGATCTTAATTATAGAAGCTTCAGAGGTCAAGGTGGCAGATTTAATAAGAGTGCTCGCTCTGAAACTTCCGGTGCGCAGACGGCGAGGTAGCGGCATTATTCCCTACACCAGTCAATTTGATTTATGTTGCGTGTCCTTTGCAGGACGGTGCGGTCAACCGGGTTAGTTTTCTAGGTAGATTTACGTTCATTGCTTTCTCAACAAGAAGTCAACGTTAAAGTCCAACTTAATGTCGGTGTAAGGGTTGAATCTCCTACCCCGCCATCAGCGCACGGGAAGTTTAAGGGCGAGCGCTCTTATCCTTTCAGTCACGTCGACGCCTAATGTCAAAGTACTGAAAATAAAATTGGGGTTTATCACGACGTTGGTCTGTCCAATCTGAACGTTGGGGTTTATCACGTGCAACATTGGTTTTACTAGAAGCTTCCTATCAGAGTAAATAGGAGCTTGCGCGGTGATCAATCTGTGTTGAATATGTATGGCTGCGTAATGTTAACTTACAATAGTGTAAGCGGAACGTCAGGACACAGCGGCTCCCTCCCACCTCCCCCATGTGAAGCTGTTGCTTGGTTGTGAATGCCCTCGAAGACTGGGTTGTGGCTTTTAAATCCGAGCCATGAGCGCTCAAGTCAAAGCCTTGAAACAGGCTGGCATCTATTAGAGTGAGGCCGGTGTAGACATGTTTCTCCTGACCTGGTCCCAACATATCACCTTCACCGGCACTGTGTTTAGCTTAGGAGCTCTCCGTTCCCTAAGAATCAGCAGGGTTGCAAGACCGATAACTGGAGCTTCACTTGTCGGCATCCACATCTTAAGAGGTTTTTTTTCTTGTTCGCTCGCTTTGAACTCAAGCGTAGTCCATACATGTCTGGTAGTCTGGTGCACTGGACTGAATTTTGCGTATGAATTAGCTGTTCCTATTACCAGTGTCCTTCGCCATCAGACGAACCCACTCCGACTTCTGAGGTACTTGTAATTTACATCCCAAAGTCGAGGACGAGAAGTCAACATTTTAGTCCATCTAACCGGTGTAGGGGTTGAACTCGCTATCTCGGCATCAGTGGCGGCGGGGGGGGGGGGGGGGGCGACGGCCCCGGGCATCCAGCCGGGAGGGGGGCATCCAGTTATGGAGAGGGGGCAGCACAGTGCAATCGGAGGGGAGGAGGAATGAATGAGGTAAAGAACAATTTAGGGGCATTCTATCAAGGGGTTGGCCCCGGCCATCAAAGAACCTCTGCACGCCATTGCTCGGCATAGTACACAGGAAGCTTAAGAGCGAGCGCTCTTATCCATTCGGCATTGTGACCTCCACATCTTAGGATGTAAAGAGGTAATTATTCGGCCCAGCACACCAGTCTGGTTGACGTTAGGGTTAGCTGGTGGTGTCTCCTCCACAGGTCTCGGGTAGGTCATTGTCTGCAGACATCAGTCAGCCCATTGCTCACAGGGACCTAATTGTGTAATCACAAACTATCTGTGCAATTAGCACTTATATAATGATAATGATGATGATGATAATGATGATGATGATGATGATGATGATGATAATAATAATAATAATAATAATAATAATAATAATAATAATAATAATAATAATAATAATAATAATAATAATCCCTGCCGGTCGCTCTTGTCTAGAGGTTACACGACTTTCTCCGTAGTCTCGTATACTCTCGTAAGTAACGTGACGTTGCGCAAGAATTGGTAGCGGTTCTCTCCGCCTCGGTAACTTACGGAGTATTTGAGCCGGTCGCTCAGAAAGCAACGGCAAACTACTAAGCGTAATCTTGCCAAGAAATCAACAATCAGCTGAAAGATGCTGATGTTGACAGCGATGTCCTGTAAAGGATATGCGAAAAAAAAAGAAAAAAATAATAATCCCTAGCAGGAACTTGCTATGGTATGTCGCGCGTTATGACCATAACATCTTGTAGGCCTGTGTGCATGGAGGAATAGGTGGCCAGTCATTTCCCTCCCGAAGCGAACGCCGAGAGCTGACATCGAATCAACGTCCGGCCCAGCGCATGTTATTACCTGCGTAACGTCACAGCCATTACACTAACGTGTGTACAAACAGCATTTACCTTTATTATTTTAACTGACAGAATAGAGAAAGATGCACACGCTTGATAACGGAATGGTCTGCTTGTAATACCTTGTACAAGTATCAACCCCCCTCCTTCCTCCCACGGTTTAATTTCTATATAGTACAGTTCTGGAAATCCAAGGAATATCCTCTATTAATGAATAAACAGCCAAAACAAAGAGCTTTGTCATTTTTCGTGCTCAGGACAGCCTCAGTCCAGCATTTGGACACGCGTGTTCACATATTTTTCGCTAAAGGTAGGCAGCGACATTTCAACGGCATCATAGAGACACATAGTTGGGACTGAGCACGTATGGGAATGTCCTGAGTGCAGTGATGTCGGTTCTTGACTCAACATAGAGACACACACTTTAGATGCAGGAGAAATCTGCATTAACTTCAGAGCAGAGGTATCATTCCTCTTGAGCTATGCACTCTCAATAGTCTAATGGAACTAATTCAATGTTGTTTTCATAGTCTCGTAGTCAGTCCTTCAAGCCAGCTCATTCTCCAGCCCGGACAGCATCCTCTATGAAATACAAGACAGTATTAGAATACTGCCCTAAAGAACAGGATTAATCCTACCGTGGATACACATTCACTGAAATTTCACTTAGGGAACACTGTAAGGCCACGAAGACAATTCATAAATAAACACACATCTACGAGCCCCTAACAATACTTGTGTGTTTATTTACGAACATTGTTTAGTCAGATATATATATATATATATATATATATATATATATATATATATATATATATATATATATATATATATATATATATATATATTACGCGCTCGCTCGCTTTGAAATCAAGCGTAGTCCACACACACACTATTTATAGTAGTGATGGACTGAATTTTGCATGTGGATTAGCTTTCCTTATTAACAATGTCCTTCGCCATCAGGCGAACCCACTCTGACTTCAGAGGTACTTGTAATTTACGTCCCAAAGTCAAAGACGACAGGTCAACATTTTAGTCCAGCTGTCCGGTGTAAGGGTTGAACCGCTTACCTCGGCATCAGCACAACGGATGTTTAAGAACACGCGTTCATACCCATTCGACCAAGCTGACCTGCTTTAGTCAGATATGACTGAGCTACCGTATGACAACAGACGACACTATCTGCTTTCCGTTAGCGCCGAATGTTGAGAGGGGCTCACTAAACCGACACCCCATATTGTGCCAACGGCTTCGGTTGGAGGAGCGCAATTGGGAGGTATAAGCCTTATCCTGGTGCGAGGAAATGCAACCTAAAGACGAAATGTCATGCCAGGAGACCAGGCTCTAAGCCTTGGTGGGCAACTGGTCAAGGATAGAAGCTTCGACAAGCGGACAGTCAGAGCGTACTTTACTGATCCACAGCTGCTGCAGCTTGTCTTGTTCCAGACGTATTAGTGTTAACTTTCCTCTGGAGTAAACTAGGCAGGCTGAGAGAGGGATCATACTGCATAGGCATCACATGATTTTTAAGTTTAGCCCAGGCTTTGTGCTATAGAGAGATATAACTATTTTACAAACTTCTTCTTCTTCGTTCATCGGGAGTTTTTTTTTCCGGATGTGATTGCGTTGTGCCTGTTTACAGCAGAGCTGCGTTCTTACGCCGTTAGGCCGACACATCCGATTTCTGCGGGCATTTGTCGACCGGGTTAATCTTCCCGGATTTTACAAACTATCGTCTATCAAGACGGCAAGCTGAAAAGAACATGTAAGGTATAAACTAGAGTATGATAGCTTTAACAGGCTTTGCAGAAACATGATACTGTAAACTCAGAGTACATCTTCGCCGAATGGATCTCATTGACTCTGCCATATGCAAATTTGGAGCAACAAAGCAAATCCCAACGTACACCCAACACGTCTGCTCAGATTTGTCTAAGAAGAAAAGAGATTAGGCCAAAAGGAGCGACCCTTCAAAACAAAGTATGGGGAAGAGGGGGGGGGGGGGTCTTATGAAGACTTCAAGCGCACCATTCTATTCTTGACGCATGTGGAAATGGAGCCTATATAATAGACACATGACGGACGTTGATTGTCGTCGTCGTCGTCAAAAGAGCAGCAGCAGCAGCAGCAGAAGAAAAAGAAGAAGAAGAAGAAGAAAAAGAAGAAGAAGAAGAAGAAGAAGAAGAAGAAGAAGAAGAAGAAGAAGAAGAAGAAGAAGAAGAAGAAGAAGAAGAAGAAGAAGAAGAAGAAGAAAAATTTCATAAAAATATCCCACAGTAGGGAGAAATTGAGAGTCCTTCTCACCGATGTCTGCTTCGCCCCAGACACTTGCAAATTTTACATGTATATTGAGGCAGAAGTGCTCGCTGGTCTCAGTGCAGCGGTTTTTGATTAACTGAAACTAGGTTTTATATTTTTTATAGTAGGTTTTGCCATTTTGTAAAACAGATACTGTAAAAAAAAAAAATGACAGCAAACATTTGTGAACGCACTATAGTATTAGAGACTCATTGCAGCCGGTGGCAATTAATAACTGATTTCTGTTTCACCCGCTTACATCACTACCTTGTAGAAGTTCTTGTAAGAACACAGTTAAGTACAAAGTTTGAGTACAAAGGCTAGCCGCTAGAGCAACAACAAAGCGCGACAGAAAATGTTGATAGGCAGAGCCCACAAGCCCGGGAAGGAAAACAGAAAAGAAACCTCAATCGTCGAAGTCGGAAGATGTTGGCCTAAGTGGACGGGACTAGAAAGAAAATGGATCACCTACGCACCACAATGGATTCTATGCACCACGTATAGCAAAAGTTGATAACAGAAAAATCGGTTATTTTCGTGTACTTGTTTCACCTAACGACAAATGTAAAATATGGCATGTTATACGAAATTAACCGTATACCAAAATAAAACAAGTTTTGGCTAAGGTCGGAAAGGAGTAGAGCCTCTACTGTAGAGGCACTTTCAGAGGGAATTATGGATTGTTGGCAAGGTGATTGACTTTCCAGTCCACTTGAACTAAGACAGGTTAGTAAATTAACAGTTTTTACTAATACTATACTATAGTATAGTCAGCTGTCAGACTGTTTCGTGAGGTTTTATATTAAATTTAAAAGTAAATTAAATATTTTTAGTCACACATTCACAACATTCAACTCAACAAATGTAGAACTTTATGATACAGGACAGGGTATTTTAAATTGACTTCAACAATTTAATTTAATTTCAGTCTTTAATAGTACTTTTACTACGTTGTCGCTACTACTTTTGCCAAGTTTGTAATGCATTATTATTATGTTGAGTTGACAAAATTGAACCCAACGACACCTCATTCATTCTGTTCCAATATTAAATATTCGAAATTTTATTTGTTATTATATCCGCAGTTATTATTATTAATGTAATGTTATTGTTATTGTTTAATTTTTTGGTGTTAGTTAATTGCACGTCAAACACAAGTAAACCAGATATAGACAATACATCCATTTGAAAAAACAAAAAAACGGACACACAACCTAATTCATATATGATATATAGTAATTCAAAGGTCGCCCAGGTGACCCGAAAGACTGGCAGGACTGGCAGGACCGTTAAAGGATTTCTGCACATGGGCGTGACTGAGCCACAGCTTATCTACTGTTCATATCTGTTGAAGTACAGGAATAAAGTCTGAACTAAACCATTATATAATAATTATATGCTCCCCTAAAATAGACTACTAAGAATTTGCGTTTTCCCCTTCATATTAATGGCATGTGTTTTCCCCTTCATATTAATGGCAACCTGTACTGACTGCAAATATCTAAGCCACTGTTAGTGTTATTCATACATTCATATTTATTTATTCCTGCCTGTCTCATTAGAAGGGATAATGATTCATGAGTGTGTTCATAGACATTCTAAGTGCTGCTTTTTTGGTATAGTCGACAGTATTTGTCTAAGTTTAAAATAATTATTACCATTTCTCAGGTAACAGGAAAATAAAAGTTAGTTTCATGTCCTTTACAGGACGTTGCAGCTAACCCCAGCAGTTTTGGCTGTTAGTGATTTCTTGGCAAGTTTATGTTCACCAGTTTGCCATTGCTTTCTGGATGGCCGGTACTCATACCATTTTTTGCAAACCAGCACAAGGCGGTCTGCTGCAAAATCGCACACAGCTGTGTTTATAATGTGGTATGCAGGATTGAATAGACCAAGTTACCAGACTGATGAATGCAATATACGATACTGGAGATATACCTTCTGAATTATGTAATTCTGTATTTATTGCAATCCTGAAGAAATCAGGAACCTTGGAATGTGATGAACATCGAACAATTAGTATAATGAGCCACATCACGAATATTTTGCTGAGAATTATCATGCAAAGAGTTAGGAAGAAAATACAGCCCGAAATAGGAGAAGAACAATGTGGGTTTGTGGAAGGCAAGGGTACAGTAAATGCTGTGTATATACTGAGAACAATAATTGAACGTTCTATAGAAGTAAACAAGGATCTATAACTTTGCTTTATTGACTACACAAAGGCTTTCGATAAAATTAGACATGTCGACATGATAAGAATGCTTGAAGATCTACAAATTGATGGGAAAGACCTTAGACTTGTAAAAAACATATATTGGAAACAACAAGCTGCCATCAGAATTGAGAACAATATCTGCCAATATCAGCCTATTAAGAGAGGTGTGAGACAGGGATGTGTAATGTCTCCAGATCTTTTTTCCCTGTACAGTGAGAATATTTTCAGAAATATAGAAGATATGGAAGGAATCAACATTGGGGGACGATACATCAATAACATTAGATGTGCAGATGATACAGTCTTGATTGCAGACAATAAACAGGACCTGCAACATTTAGTAGATACGGTTGTTGCACACAGTGAACAACTAGGGTTCGAACTGAATAGTAAGAAGACACAGATTATGGTCATCACTGGGAAGAAGGAAATACCACAATGTGATATACGAGTAAATGGGCATATTTTTAAGCAAGTGAATCGATACAGTTATCTCGGAACAGTCATAACATCTGATGGGAGATGCCTCAAAGGGATTAGAACAAGAATTGCCATTGCGAAGGTAGCCTTTTGCAAGATGGAAAACATACTGACCAATAAAAAGATATAAATTGAAACTAGAAATAGAGTGTTGAAGTGCTACATAGAACCTATACCCCCGGGAAGGTTTACCCGGTCAACAAATGCCCACAGAAGTCGGATGTGTCGGCCTAACGGCGCAAGAACGCAGCTCTGCTGTAAACAGGCACAACGCAATCACGTCCGAAAAAAAAAATCCGGATGAACGAAGAAGAAGAAGAAGAAGAACCTATACTTTTGTATTTATGTGAAGCGTGGACAATGGGCAGCCAAGCTGAAAAACATCTGATGGCTGTGGAAATGTGGTTTCTGAGGAAAATGCAAAGAATACCATGGACAGACAGAAAAACCAATGAACAAGTCCTTCTAGAAACATATGAAGATCATAAACTGATTAGAGTCATTAGACGTAGACAGTCAACATTTTTTGGACATGTTATGAGAAGAAATGACTTGGAGAACTTGGTGACAACTGGCAAGATCGAAGGGAAGAGACCAAGGGAAAGATGAGAAGTAAATACCTGGATGGCTTGGCCACATGGCACGGTTGAGACAGGAACACAGAGCTGATCCACGACTCTGGTGAGCGAGTGAGATCGCAGAACATGACCGTCCACGCTTATCGGCATGGCACATTATGGATGGATGCAGGATTATGAATTGCGTCTGTAACCCCTTCGCCACAGAGCCGGTGACACCAGATGTTTAACAATCAAATGTAAATAGTTGACACAGGGGTCAATAAATAATAAAAACCAGCTGATATCAAACCATCATTTACTTGAATAACTATTTACTGTTTATCTCCCAAATGACAGAACACCAATTATCTGTGTGAATGAATAATTAGAATAATAAGTAGTGAAGGCAGGATAACCTTATGTTTAGAACATGCTCAAACATTGTTTGTTGCAGGGTCATAAGGTCAAGTTGTGGGCCTAGATTTCTATTCAACATTAAAGCATGTAAAAATATTAAAGGTGACATTAAATCAGTAATTAAAAAGAGAATAACAGAAGAATCGTCAAAGGTATGAAATCAAAGCTTGAAAGGAAGACATGCAAACAAATTGTTAAATGCTCCAACAAGAGCATTGTAAATTCTTTGCCATAAAAAATGTCGGCGATTACAATTTGGAATACCTTATGTTCCTACAAAAGAAAATAAACCAACACAGAACTGGTGTTGTTAGCTGCTACACACTGCGGGATTTACTGAGGAGGGAATCCGAACACTTATGGACTGAATGGATTGATGTACAATGAGGATGATTTGTCGACTAACTAACTATCTGCAAAAGAAGACAATTGTCCTAAATACCCAAAGAATATATGAATTATACAGGATACCTCTAGTTAAACATATGAGCCTATAACATTGGGAAGCATGTTGAAGATACATAGCCTTAAAGAACTGCAAGGAAAGGTTAAGCAGTATATCACAAAATGAAAATTTCTATATAGGGGATCAGTATTGCAAAGTGAAGTGATAAGGTATATCACTTATCAAAAAGTTATAAATATACTGATATGAATGAAGGTGGGTAGAACAATATGAATATCATAGTTGTCTATATATATGATTATATAATCTCATCATTATCAGGAAGCAGATCCTTTGCAGAATGTTGCTTTCATCATGGCTCACCAAACAGTTTCTTGATCTTTTGCCATTTCTCCTGCCTCCTGCAACCTCTTGTACTAGTTGACAGCAATGTCCTTTCTCTATCTTTGTGCTGGTCTTGCCTTAATTGTACATCCTGCCAGACTGCTGTTCGCCCATCTCTTGATGTTATCTTCCCACTTGCATTATGCTTTAATAGGCACGCTTAATTGACAATATCTTGTGTAATGTGTGTGTATTACTCATTAATATTCACATTTATTTGCAAGTGTACATGTTTTTGAAGACACAATTTGCATCTGATATTCACAGGCGACCGGCGTGATACTGACTACATCACCCACTGAATGCCGATTGGTCTATAAAAATATGAGTTTAGAACCATTTGCCCAATGTATAGTTTAGTCTATGGATAAACATCACGGCACAAGGGTGCAACCCATAAGTGCTCCGTTTTCCTCCTAACTCAAATCTGAGTCTGGAGAAACTCAGCTCAGTGCATGAACTCCGTAGCACCGGCGAGGATCCTGAAAATACTTTGGGTAGATTTTTAACTTGAAAGTTTACCCGGGCGGCGCCGTTAGGCTACTCTTTTTCGATTTCCAACTGCCAAGGAATCTTTTACGTGCGCAACAATACACACGGGCATCCGATCTCACTACCAAAGACTAGGGGAAATTTTATTACTAGAAGTCCATGTGAAAAAATCCCGGTCATCACCGGGGCTTGAACCCGGGACCTCCAGCACTTGAGGCGGACACTATACCTCAAGACCACACAACCCCCTGCTCAATGTATAAGGATCCTTGACATTTAATTTACTTATTCACATGTAGTTGTGGATAGACTTATTTACAATTTATTGCCCTCTATCATTCATAAGTAGTTGTAGGTAGACATGTTTATTAAACAGTTTTATTAACTTCTTATAGTGAAAATTTGCTATTGTGGGCATGTAATTCTGAGAGTCCAGTTATGTTCTAGTAGTCAAAATGATTTGTTGGGGTTTTGTCTTTGAATTACTTTCTAATATTCACATTATTGTATATATATTGGTTGTAGTAGACATGATTAGTTGACAGTTGAATTGCCTCCTAAAATGTACACTTTGTTGTTGTAGACAGGTTTATGTTACAGTTGAATTGTTTTCTACATATTTAGTTCTGTCAAGAACAGAGCACTTATGGGTTGCACCCGTGTGCTGTGATGTTGATCCATCGACTAAACTAAACTAAACTATGTTTAACCTGGAACAGATGTAGGAGATAGACTCGGATAGTGGGGCTTGGCATGAACTGGTTGAAAGTCTGTGCTCCACTCGGGGAACCTATCAGTGTCAGCGAAAGGAGGAAACCTTTTTAATTTTCAACTGGAGGTCTGCAAGGCAGAATGGATATGAGCACTCGCTCTTAAACTTCAGGTGTGCTGATGTCGAGGTAGTGGGTTCAACAATTACAAGTACATCAGAAGTCGGAGTGGATTCGCCTGATGGCGAGGGACACTGGTAACAGGGAAAGCTAATCCACATGCAAAAATCAGTCCTGTGCACTAGAAGTAGTAGCATGTGTATGGACTACGCTTGAGTTCAAACAGCGAGCAAACAGGTTAAAAAAAAAAATTCAGTTTGATTAATCTGGAATATTAATTTTGTATTTAACTTTCAACATGTTAATTACTCTCTGATATGCACAGTAATTTAACTAGAAATGCCTGTATCTGGAATCCACATTAGGCATTTGGAGGTCAGCATGGCTGAATGGATAAGAACATGCATTCTTAAACATCCGGTGTGCTGATGCTGAGGTAAGGGGTTCAACCTCTACACTGGACAGTTGGACTAAAATGTTGACTTCTCGTCCTTGATTTGAGGATGTAAATTACAAGTACCTCTGAAGTCGGAGTTGGTTCGCCTGATGGTGAAGGACACTGGTAATAGGTAAAGCTAATCCACACGCAAAATTCAATCCAGTGCTACTAGAAGCAGTGTATGCACTACGCTTAAGTTCAAAGCGAGCTAGCGTAAACAATTTTTTTATACGCTTCACAATTTCAGTCTCAGTTTTTTTAACAAGCTTAAAATTATCTTTTCAGGTTCAGAATGGAGAAAAAGTCCAACAGTGTTGACACATGGACTTGTGCAGATGTCGGAGCCTGGCTCAGAGAAATTGGGTTTGATAAGTACACAGAACTCTTTACATCAGTACACCAGATTGATGGCAAGGTCCTCTTAAGTTTGACAGAGACAGACTTAAGGCATCCACCACTACAACTCAAGGTTTTGGGGGACATTAAACGTTTAGCACAACATATTCAGAATCTCCAACCTCATTCTGTACAGTCAGTATTAGAACCCACAGTAGAACATTCAGCTGGTGTGTATCTAGAAGGGAAGGGCAGGGAAAGAAGAATATTTACTACCTCAAGTGTAGCTCGGCATAGAGCATCACTGAAGCAGCACAGTACCGTGTTTGACGATGTTGACATTGTCTCTGACAACAATTTACAGGAGACAAAGTCTTCAGATACAAACTCATCTACAGACATACCTCCAGAAATATGGAAAACAGTCCTGAGTTTTTTCTATGTATTTGCTGTCTTCATGCTGACAGCGTTTGTGATGGTGGTGGTTCATGATAGAGTGCCTGAGATGGATAAATACCCTCCCTTGCCGGATTTGTTTCTGGACAATATGCCTTACGTGCCGTGGGCTTTTGAAGCTTGTGAGATTGTTGGTTTGATGCTGGCCTTCATGTGGTTTACACTGTTGCTTTTTCACAGACACAGGTGAGTTTTATTGGTAAAGCTCAGATACAGTTTGATGACCAACGTTTCAGTGTTTGTTATTTGGTCTGTTTCTTTGATAAAGATAAAAGGTAAGTAATGGGAGATTATATTTCCATCCAATTGTGGCATTTGGAAGGTGTGCTGATAGTCTATGCTGATAGACTATGAGTGTGACTAACTTGCAGTAACCTTAATGAATACATTGTCCTGGACATGTGAGAGAGGGTAGATTGATTGATTTCTAATATGCCTTTATTGGGTAAATTTAAAATGTTTGATCTCAGCCAGTCTGTATTGGCTATATGGAATCATGACCTTAAATCTGAATATTTTTCCCCCCTGCAGATGTGAAGTTACAGAACTGATCTTGCACACCCCTCTGGTTTCATGGTTTAGAGGGGGTAATAATAGGTCTACAACACAGTCCCTAAAGAGATGGTAATTTTATACCAGGTCAGGAGACAAGTCTCGACACCAACCTCATCCTCATAGATGAAAGTCCTTTTCACGGCACAGTCAACCTGAACGCCAATGTATCAGCCTTAAGAGTGAAAACTCAGACTTCCAGACTGTTAACAACCAACCAGCAGCATTTTTTTTCTGGGGCCTGTTGTGCCTGAGTAATAGAAGCTAAGGTGGTTCATTGTGGTATAGCTAACTCAGATATCTTCTTCTTTTCGTTCATCCGAAGTGTTTTTTCAGATGTGATTGCGGTGTGTCTGTTATGCGCCCTTGGGCCGAAACCCGTAGGCCAACACATCGACTTTAGCGTGCTTTTTTGACCAGGTAGCATTCCTGGGAGACTCTCACTTTTGTGGTGCCATCTTCAACCATGCTGGCCAAGGTTGAACGGTCGAGGACAACGGTCATCCCTCAAAGGAAGGCAGGGACAGTCCATAGCATTTTCCGCCATCCAAGGTTGCTTCCATAGTTGCAGGGCAGACACATAACGCCCTGGATCTGGGCTCACCGAGGGAGATCGTCACGTCCTGCTCATGGCTGCTTTAAATCCTCACTTCAATATATTGGTCATTTCGTTTCCCCGGGTCATTCCTGCACAAACCAGATAGGTTTGCAGACGGCATCCACTCAGCGAGTTTTCGGACATGTGCTTGTCGTTGCGCCCATCAGAGCTTTTCCAGGCACAACAGACATTCGGAGAACTACCCAGTCAGAGCTGTTCCGAACAAGAGCGGCATTCGGAAACTAGGTAGTCAGAGCTGTTCCTAGCACGAGAGACGTTCGGACGAGACAATTCACTCGGACGTAATTGCGTAGTGTCAATTTTTAGTTTGCCACCCGTAGGACGACACTTCCGACTTCAGCGGGCATTTTTTAATGAGGTTAGCCTTCCTCTGGTTTCGAGGCACGTTGGACTGTTGTGATGTCGCTAACATCTCAGCTGGTCAAGATAGAACGATGAACGACATCGTGGTCGGCCCTCAAGGGAAGGCAGGGGCAGACCATGAGCATTCCCTCGCTATCCAAGGAGGCTTCCATAATTGCAGAGCCGGCACATATTGCTCTGTTACTGGGCTCACCCGAGGAGTTGCCACGTCCTGCTCATGGCTGCTTTAGTTCCTCACTTCCATGTGTTGGGCAACTCGTTTGCCACTGATCGCTCAAGCACACACCAGGGACGGTCAGACTGCAAGCGACACCCACTCTGTAAGCTTTTGCTTTTGACTTCGGACCACGCAATAGGTTCGCTCGCCGTGCGTTCCATTTTGCGTCATCGAGACGTTCTTCCACTTTTGTCTACACTCTCTATGAGTTAGATACAGTTTTCGCAGCCATTTTCTTCGACTGGGGCACTTTTTTGACTTTTTGTACTCGCTCTCGAGGTAGGCTACTTGTGCTGCCGGCTCAGCACCTTACCTTCGTGCTGCGGTGAACGAGAAACGGCCTGGCCCTCTCATATGGGAATCTCTCATATCCCCCAGCTGAGAGCCTTCGAACTTCTATCAGACCTGGGCATGTAGCTTGCTCAGTATCACGCCTTTATTTTTCGAAAGGTGGCTATCGGCCCGGCTCTCAGGTCCGAGGGTTTGTGGCTTAGAGGCGTTCAGCCACAGCCCTCGACAGGGAGCCTTTAGTGTTTTGTCCGGACCAAGAACTTCTGCCTTCGTGCGCCTGATTTAAATTTTAGACTGCTATCCTCAGTCTCACCTGCAGAGCAGCAGGTTGTGTCTCTCTTAGTCTGGTCCCTATCCCATAAGCTTTCCGATATGTAGTTTTCCATCCATCAGCAAGCAAATGGGGTCGATGGGACACGCAAGCTCCCCCACCAAGTCAAGGTGGAGACACATCGGGGGAGTAACTCAGATATGAAAGCAGCCACAGAGGCCAAAAGATTAAAGAAGAGAAGCTGACCCATGCGACTCCTGATGCATTTAAAGGAGATAAAGAGATTAAAACATTAGTAGAAGGGAACTGCTTGTGATCCTAACCTCCTGTTGTGCACAATGGAATTATACTATCTCTACATCCAACATAGAAGAGAAATGATACAATGAGTTAATCTGTAGCCATGTTAATTCTTAATGTGTGTATTAATAGTTCAATCATTTTATATCTGTCAACAGATTTGTATTAATGCGTCGCATGTTCTCTCTGATGGGTACTATTTTAATGTGTGTATTAATAGTTCAATCATTTTATATCTGTCAACAGATTTGTATTAATGCGTCGCATGTTCTCTCTGATGGGTACTATTTTCCTTCTACGTTGTGTTACTATGCTTATAACCTCACTATCAGTGCCTGGAAAACACTTACAATGCAGTGGCAAGGTAGGTACATAATACTTCTCATGTGGCTGGCTATATGTTCCTTAAAAGAGTAGATACAAAAGTATGTACTTATAAATTAAATAGAAAGGTACTTAACTTACATAGTATAACCATTTGGTTATATATTTATTGGACTGATTGGTAACAGGTTTAAGTAGATTGTTAATATTTCATTCCAAAGAGATGAAATATATTAAGAGAAATTAGCAGAATCTGGGAAAATACTGGCAAAGGAGTCACAGAAAGATGTAGCTGAAAACCTTAAACAGCTGGGCAATAAATAAAAAAAAAGTCTTAAAAGTCTAGGGGAATCAACTTCATTGCACCAGGTTGTATCTCATATGGCTCGGTCTCTTTCTGCAGGGCCTGCTGAAAACGTCGCACAAAGCACAAACTTCGCAGCTCCAGCGATGACCCGCAGAAGTCTCAGAGAAAAATGCACTCGTGAAATGAAAGAAAGACGTAGCCTGGAATAAAATCCACAACCTTCGGAGCGTGAGGCAGACAGCTTGACCACTTTGCCACGAAGACTCCTGAAGAATTAGCAAGAAATAATATAAGCAATAGCAACTTCATCAAAATAGCAGACGACAGAGAGGGTTGGAAAGTTATGATACTGACGTCTGCTCCAGGCCAGACACCCTGAAGAAGAAAAAAAAATTTTTTTTTGGAGGTTCTTTAATATCCATAAATGGATGTGTTAAATTTGTCAGTGATCAGCTCATCTTCTCTTTCATTGGCTGTCAGTGGTCGGCGACTCTGGTGCTAATAAAAGAAGCAAAGACACAATTCAACACTTCTTCCTCTTCTTCATTCCTCTTTCGATATGAGTGTATCACAGCTAGTTATGCACCTCTCTAACTCAGAGGTGAGTGTTGTTGACTTCATCATGCAACATTGTCAGATTTACGTCCTCTGAGCTTGATGGAAAAAGGGCAGAAGGAAAACATAAATACCTTGGTGGCTTGGCCACACGGCATAAATGAGACAAGAACACAGACCAGATCCTTGGATGATGATTGTGTCAGATGGCAAACCATGGCTGGCTGCATTTATTGGCATAACACATGATGATGATGTTTACAACCTCTAGACATATTTCACCCAGTTTAACTGGCTTCTGTGAGGTTTTATTTCCTAACAATTTTGTGTTGACAGCACCCCTATCTACTCATTACAATTTGCAACTGTGCCGGTATATTTAACACGTGCATCTTGCACACAGGAAATCCTATTTTCACTCTTAACTAAAAAGGCTAGACATCTGATATCACTACTCCAGTTCTTCTTTCGTTCACTCATGGAGTGATTGTTTAGCATCCTGATTTCTGTGGTACACCTGCTGGCTGGTTGCCTCAATCCTTCAGAACTTTTTCTTTGCTAGAGTGGACTGGTTTTACTTAAGTTTAGATAAGTAGGTATGTACATATGTGTCTGCGCATGTACGAAGGGTGGTCTATAAGTAATGCCTCGTAATTTTTAATTTCATTCAATAGGCGCTCAAAAAAAATAAAACCCAGTGAAATTCACATTGAAATGAAGCCCTAAGTCTGTACTTCAAAAATGTATATCTAAATGAAGTCTCCGTTATTCGTTACAGTTTTTGTCCATCTTTTCACAAGGGCATGTATCCCTGCATGGTAACAATTCGTGTCCTTTTTCACAAACCACTGGCACACAGCATGTTTAAGGGTCTCTGTGTCATCAAAGTGATGTTCGTGAAGATCTTCTTTCAGTGGTCCAAACAGATGGAAGTCTGAAGGTGCTAAATTGGGACTGTAAGAGGGATGTGGTAATAATGTCCAGCCAAATACTGCAACTGTATCAATGGTAATTTTAGCGGTGTGTGACCTGGCTTTATCGTGCAACAGTAGTGCCGTTCTTGGATCTTTGAATCCTGGGAAGGTTAACCTAGTCAACAAATGCCAGTAGAAGTCGGATGTGTCGGCCTAAAGGCGCAAATATCACAGCTCTGCTGTGAACAGGCACAACGCAATTACATCCCCCCAAAAAAACTCACTCTGGATGAACGCAGAAGAAGAAAAAGCATCTTTGAATGGGTAAAGTTGTTGAAGATGTCCTTCAAAGTCCTTCTAAGCTCCTTCAAAGTTTCAATGTAACTCCAATGCCAGTTGGCTGGGCACTATTTTACATCTTTCTTACATTCAATGATAGTGACTTATTGCATAGGATACTCTTCATTTTCTGAAATGCAACTTTTTCTTGCTATATTATGTTCTTAATCTCTGTTGTGCACCTTCCACCTTATGTTATAAATGCCCCTAGGTATTTAAAATTATCCACTTGGTTAAGAATTGTCCCTTCTATTTCCATTTCACATTTTGGTCTCTCCTTTTTCATTGATGTCACCAATGTTTCTGTTTTCTTGATATTCAAGGAGAACCCTTTCTTGGCACTCACTGTTACTACAATGTCCAACAATGTCAGTAAAATATACAATTCAGTAAATCATGCAACCTTTTGTTATTGCTTCCTTGTTTAAATTCACTAAGGGAATGCATTGTACATTGTCTTTGTACACAATTTTCAGCATTACGGTGATTGGTACAGCCGATTTTCTCGGACCTTTGAGATATGGAAAGGAATGGGCATGTCATTACAGGGAGTCCGCTCGTGTGGGGACTATATGTTCAGTGGGCACACTTCCATCATCACTCTTCTCAATTTCTTCATTACAGAATGTAAGCAAAGTATATTTGTTGCTTAAGTTAGCCTCTCTCTCTCTCTCTCTCTCTCTCTCTCTCTCTCTCTCTCTCTCTCTCTCTCTCTCTCTCTCTCTCTCTCTCTCTCTCTCTCTCTCTCTCTCTCTCATCTCTCTCTCTCTCTCTCCTCTCTCTCTCTCTCTCTCTCTGTGTGTGTGTGTGTGTGTGAGAGAGAGAGAGTGAGTGAGTGAGTGAGTGAGAGGGTTGCTGGTTGATGGGTGAGCAGTGTTTATTTGGTTTGTGAGTGTTTATTTTATGGTATTGTTTACTGCTGTGTGCCTGAAGTTTGTTGGCTTTTAGATAGTAGTTAATGTTAATAACTGATGTATAATAGTAAAGATTTTTGAATGATGTATGATAGTAAAGATTATTGACTGATGTATGATAATTAAGTTTATTAACTGATGTATAATAGTATATAAAAGAACAAGGGGAAGGCAGAGAAGTAAATATCTGGATAGCTTGGCATGTGGCATGGTTGAGACGAGCACAGAGCTTTTTATTTTTTGCGCTCGCTCGATTTGAACTCAAGCGTAGTCCATACACACTATTCTAGTAATGCTGGACTGATATTGCATGTAGATTAGCTTTCCCTATTAACAGTGACCCTTGCCATCAGGTGAACCCACTCCGACTTCAGAGGTACTTGTAATTTACTTACCAAAGTCAGGGACGATAGGGCAACATTTTAGTCCAGCTGTCCAGTGTAGGGGTTACCTTGGCATCAGCACACCGGATGCTTAAGAACATGCGTTCTTATCCATTCGACCAAGAAGACCTACAAACACAGAGCTGATCCACGACTCTGGTGATCGTGTGAGGTTGTGAAACATGACCGCCCATGCTTATCGGCAAGACACATGATGATGATAATAGTAAAGTTTATTGACTGATGTATGATAGTAGACATACTGACAGATGAATGGAAATAAAATGTATTGACTGATGTATGATAATGAAGTCATTGACTGATATTTGATAATAGTCTTTGACTGATGTATGATAGTAATGTTTATTGACTGATGTACAATAGTAAATTATATTGACTGATTGTGAGTACAGATAGATGGACTCATGAGCAAGCAATTACTACAGCTTCACTGTGTTCCCCAGGGCGGAGTCTTGTCCCCCACACTTTTTCTAATCTTCAACAATGATCTCGTTGCTAATCTACCACATGGAATTAAAGCAGCAATGTACGCTGATGACCTGATGATATGGAGCACAAATAAACACGCATTTTCTAGCACCCACTTTAGGCTTGGGTACCTGTTGGAATATTAACAGTTGATAATAATAAGGTTGATTGTACCATGCTGGTCTAGTGGTTAGCTTGTTTCTATACTAGCACTGTTGTCCAGGTTCAGTTTCCTTTAGTGACAGTCTCATAAAATGAGTACTGGATTATTTTTTTAGTGACAGTCTCATAAAATGAGTACTGGATTATTTATTTAGTGACAGTCTCATAAAATGAGTACTGGATTATTTATTTAGTGAGTCTCATAAAATGAGTACTGGGTTATTTTTTTAGTGACAGTCTCATAAAATGAGTACTGGATTATTTATTTAGTGACAGTCTCATAAAATGAGTACTGGATTATTATAAGAATTTTCTGGAAATTATCTTGTTATGACAAATATGTGTTCCCCAGGGCAGAGTCATGTCCCTCACACTTTTTCTAATCTTCATCAATGAACTTGTTGCTAAACTACCACATGGAATTAAAGTGGCAACGTACGCGGATGACCTGGTCTTAGAAAATGCATATTCATTTGTGCTCCATGGGACCAAAGCATCAGCGTACGTTGCCTCTTTAATTCCATGTGGTAGTTAGCAACAAGTTTATTGATAAAAGACATAACACTCTTATACAAACCATACTGGAGGGCAAGATTGAGGGCAACCGAGCAAGAGGTACACAACGATACAAGTGGGAAGATACCATCAGGAGATGGATGAACATCAATCTGATAGAATGTACAGTCAAGGCGAGAGACAGACAGTGTTGGAGATCCATTACAGCCAACCTTCATTGTGAAGATGGCACCTGATTGATTGATGAAAAATAACAAGGAAGGAAGCTGGTAACTCTCCCTCATTAAACAGTGACCTAATTTATGAAAGGCCTAACACTTCACATTTCTACAGAAGTATATGCTATAGGATTATATCTACCTTGTCACTTTACCATTGATTATTACAACTATTTTTTTCTTTTCCTGTACAGATACACCCAGGAAATTCTACTATGTTCATATCATTTCATGGGTGATGAACTTCTTTGGGATCTTCTTCTTACTGGCAGCCCACGAGCACTACTCCATCGATGTTTTCATGGCCTTTTATTTGTCCTCCCGGCTCTTCATGTATTATCACACTCTTGCCAATAACCGAGCTCTGATGGCCCCAGATGCCAGGCGTACCCGTGTATGGTTTCCATTGTTTGCATTTTTTGAGTCGAAGTGTGAAGGCCGTGTGCCCAACCAGTTTGAGAATCCTTTGGGAAATATTATTCTGTGCTTTAAATCTTTGACTATGTGGACAATATCATCCTATGGCACTGTCAACCAGAATGTGCCAAATGTTCCAAGGAGGCTGTATGCTGAAGCTACATCCATCACGTCAGCAGAGCATCAGCAGTAGATATCAGTTTGGTCTTTTGTGTCTTATATTATTGAGCCTGCATGTGCTTTCATTGACTCACGACAGGAGTACATTATATCTGTGTGTCCATGTGATATTAAGAGGTTTGCTATCCAATAGAAAGTTACTAACTTAAGCCAGTGATTCTCAAATTTGGGGTTATGATTCTGCAGGAAGGCAATCCTTGGTGTTAAAAGAGGACCCTTTTACACACATTTAGGTGCATTGATCATATGGTGCTAGACTCTCACTTATATAGTCTGATAAAAACTTGGTGGGTGATGTGATCAATGTCATGCTTGCTGCCTTTACTTCCCATGGCATTTCATAGTACCCATTTTAGGCCGGGTTGACCTGGGAGTAATTACAAATTTGCCTTGATATAGATTTGAACCCGTAACCAACAGGCAGTGTTTAGCCACTATGCTATATATCCCAATCCCTGGTATCATCAGAATACATGAAATAATATTTTCATGACAAATAATAATAGCAATTGACAGATCATAAAAAGAAGTGACGGTTTCTATTTTATGAAGATTTATATTTATAAGTGCTTTATGTGTGTTTGTCTGCTTGGCATTAATTTGAAATCAAAATGACACGTTTGAATTTCGTGGGCATTGTCTATTTTTAAATGGTAGTTGTGGTGGTATGTTGTATTTTGGGGGAGTCTTTGTTTGACCCTCCACTTACTTTAGTCACTGAATATTTATATACTACTTTGTTGGGCATGAACTGTTACGCTAACTGTGCTAAGGTATGTACACATTTGAATTGTGAACATGTTTTGTTTATAATTTTGCATGTGAGCATTTATTAATATTTGCAGCTCACAAATGAGCCTCACAATTCATTGTTTTCCATCAGAACTATTGTTTACTGTTTGGGTGCCATCTGTGCCCAAGTTAAGAAGCACTAGTCTGGGGTGCTAAACAAAAGCAATAACTAAATATTTTCATGGGTGCGCTTTTGTGTCTGTTCATTGTTGTCTGAGGGTGGGGCTAGAGATGTCTATCGCCTGCGCGTTCCCCCAGCCCATAAGGGAGGTGTTCCCCCAGCCCATAAGGGAGGTGTTCCCCCGGCTCATAGGGGAGGTATAGAATAGTGACACTGTAAAACATCATGCACTATTTTGGGCATTCGCTTGCTTTGAGCTCAGGCGTGTTACATGTTACTTCTAGTAGCATTGGACTGAATTTTGCATGTGTATTAGCTTTCCCTATTTCCAGTGTCCATTGCCATTAGGCAAATCCACTCTAACTTCAGAGGTACTTGTAATTTATGTCCCCAAATCAAGGATGATAAGTCATAATTTTAGTCCAACTAACTGATGTGGGAGTTGGACCCCCTAACTCAGCATCAGCACACAGGATGTTTAAGAATGAGCACTCTTATCCTTTCGGCTATGCTTACCTCCTCCCTACCATGCATGTTGTAGGAGGTGACCAATGAGGATTGGCGTGAGACTGGCTACATTGTCCAATAGAAAACTTTAGCTGCAAAATCTAACCAATCATGAACAAGTTTACAAAGGGCTTGATGTGAGCTCATTGAGGACCAGTGCTCCTTTGGGAGATGGAAGTCAGAGGAAGAAGTAGAATAATTAGACCTACCCAAGCCTGGTAATGTCTGTTTTAATAAAAGCAGAGGAGTATTGACTGTCAGTTAATTGAAGATAGCTTGACTTTTGATTTTCTAACCGCAGACCTTTGTGTTTTCTCCCTAATCCTTAACTATTCAAAGTCTGCCTTGTCATTTTTACTACACCAGGTAAAGTGATTAGTTGTAATGTACTCCCAATTTTCAAAGCAAATACCGCAGTCTACTTTATTAAAGATTCAGAGTGTCTTTACATTTTGTTTTGGTCAGCTGAAAGCTATATTGCCTGATTCATTGTACAAATGTTGAACTAGAATACAGCAAGGTCATTTTGTAACTCATTATGTAGCAAGCAACTCACCAGAGGAGTTAATCAGTTACTGATTATTTGAAAGATATGCTTTCACCCGTGTGTACTCCTACAGTCTTGTACATTTAATACTTAACCCACTGTGTCCTGTTGTTAGTTTAACTACTTCCATCCCACCAAGTTTTTACATTTGAACTCCCTTCGAACCAGAGTAGTATCACTTTAAAATAACAGTTGCCTGGGACAAAGTAGATGTACAGGCTGCAGTAGAAAAGGGATGATGAAGAAAACTAGAAATCTTGAAGTGCACTTGTTATGGAAAAACGATCAAAAGTGAGACAAAGAGTAAAGATCATGTCAATCCACTTTCATTGTCTCTGCTAGAAATATTTTTGTTGTCAACATATCAGGTCCCTCATTGCAGAAACTTCTGTGCTGCCAGCACAATGAATCCTCTGACACAGTTGCAAGGGACCTTGTATGCATTCCACCAACATTTTGGCCTTGGTACCCTCCCTTCCTGTGACGTGGCTTAGGGGGCAGTGAGATGCATAGTTTCATAACTCTCTGTTCTACAGAGTCTAGGTTTGGAATCAGCTGAGATTTGGAAGCAGACCACATTTGCGTTGATTTTGTTGGTATGAGGTGTGGGTTATTCAAAAAGCAATGGCTAACTACTAAACTAACATTGACTAGTACATTTTTTTAAAAAGTCAGTAAATGCTAGGGTTGATTACAAAATCCTGTTAGTGAGATGCAACTAACCTTTAACCCTTTTTTTTAAAACCTTTTGTGAGCCCTACTTCTTAGAATAGGTGTGATACTAACCACACCACTCACTGAGGGCCGATTGGCCTAAAAATATGGGTCTACCATCAAATGCCCAATGAGGCTTAGAACGTGTTAAAGGGTCCTTTACTTTTGTTTACTTACTTTTAGAATGACTGCTTTTTCTTGTGCCGTGTCAGATTTATTATTGTAAGAAATGCCTTCCAGAACAGCAACTTCAGCACTTACCGGTGCTTTATTCATGCAACAAAACACACATACTTCATAACATGACCTTGTGATAGCCTGATAGTTGAAAAATAATGCTGCATTAAACGTAATATGTTCACAATATTTAAAAAATTCACAGAGATCTAAGAACCTGTTAAATAATTATTAAAATCTCATCTTATTTTGTTCTTCTTGTACCTTGTGGTGTTAAGTTAAAGCATAAACAGCGGGAGAGTGCCAGTTTATGGGCTTCCTATATCATGGTTCCCATGGATTTTGTTATACCCTCTTTCCATCGTTTACATGTCGGCCTCTTCGTCTGGTTTCGTTTGGTTTGTATATCATTGCTTGTTGTAATATTATTAACATCAATGTGATATCAAGCTACCTATATTCCCAAATGTACTTATGGAAAATACTGCAAGTTTCTATGTGTATTTACAAGTGTGGGAATAAATATGTGTGTGTGTGTGGGGGGGGGGGGGGGTGCTTGCGTCCGCGTGCACTCATACAAAACACACTCTCACATATTCACCATATTATACTGTATTTGAACGAATTAATAATAACATAATGTTCAGATTTGCATTTTACTGAATAATGTAAACACTGATTGCTGTTTATCTTCCCGCCACCCTTGCCACCCTTTGCTGACCCCTGATACAATAGACAGTTTCTGCGTCCAACTGCCGGCTCTTTCACAAATGTTGTTGATTTATAAATACATGTTGTTTGCTTCTTTGATGACAGAGTATTGGAGCAATATTGGTGATTACATCTAGTCATTGCTAGTTGCATTTGAACAGTGTACACAAATGATCTTTCTTGTGTTTCATTTATTTGTTTTTTATACATCATGATAATTAACTATATTATTTGTGGTCTTCATATTTTTCTCTTCTGCCCTGGAGTGTAGGGGCCTTTTTGGTTTCTTTGTTGGTCCATAATTGCTGAAGAGAACCATATTGTCAATCATTAATCCTTAAGTGAGTCAGAACCATATAGTCATTCATCAATCCTTGTGTGAGTGCGAACCATACTGTCATTAATCAATCTTTGAGTGAGTGTGAACCATATTGTCATACATCAATCCTTGGGTGAGTGTGAACCATATTATCATTCATTAATCCTTGAGTGAATCAGAACCATATTGTCATTCATCATCCTTGTGTGAGTGCGAGCCATACTGTCATTAATCAGTCTTTGAGTGAGTGTGAACCATACTGTCATTCATCCTTGTGAGAGTGTGAACCATACTGTCATTCATCAAGCCTTGAGTGAGTACGAACCATACTGTCATTCATCAGTCTTTGAGTGAGTGTAAATCATATTGTCATTCATCAAACCTTGAGGCAGTCTGTTACAATGTGGACAGAGAAATGTTGACTGTCGATCCGGAGGAGTTAACTCAGCTTCGATTTTTGTTTGGCATATCTGGGTATAGTTTTCTCAGTTCATAGCTGCTCTTAAGTTGTGCCAGCAGAAATTTGACTACACATAGCAGAGCCAGCATCAGCAATATTCTCCCAATTTTCATTGCTACTGTTCTTCATTGAGGCTTTCAGGGTACCTACATCTCTATTTTTGGTCCACCACGAGCTTGCTTGTCTCTGTCAAGTCCACAATAAAATATTTGAAGCCATTCATTTGACAACCATGTTTGTCCATCTAAGTTGAGGTTTGCACAGGTTATTGTGAATGCTTATCATAGCGAGTTCCCCTTGTAAGTGGACTTGTAAGCAGCTTGTTTCACATCCAGTGAACTGTTTTAATGCATGCAATTAGTTACTCCAATTATTATACCATGTTAATTTCCATTGTGGTGTCTTACCTTTCATTAACTACTTGGTTCTTGTCAGTGCTTATTGGATTCTTCATCTAGTCATCTGATCACAAGATACAAAGAACCAAGGCCAGTGTTAGTTTTTTTGTTTTGCACTCGCTCACTTTGAATTCAAGCATAGTCCATGCACACTATTTATAGTAGTGATGGACTGAATTTTGTGTGTGGATTAGCTTTCCCTATATACAATGTCCCTCGCCATCAGGCAAACCCACTCCGACTTCAGAGGCACTTGTTATTTACGTCCCCAAGTCAAGGATGACAGTTCAACATTTTAGTCCAGCTGTCTGGTGTAGGGGTTGAACTGCTTACCTCGGCATCAGCACAACGGATGTTTAAGAAAACGCGTTCTTACCCATTCAACCATGCTGACCTGCAAACCGTACATAAGCCAGTAGAAGTCAAATGAAAATCACCACTTTATTTACCCCTCGTTAATCATGCTTATTTGTTATTACAATTGTCGTCTTATGTTGCATTGCACATTGAGCATATCCATGCATGATCAGTCCTCCGATGCGGCAGCCATCCCAAAGTATTTCTGCTCACAGTTCCTGTGAGGAGTTGGTTATATCTCCTGCCTTGACCTTAAAGTTGGCACTGATGTGCTTGACCAGGCTTCACTCCCATTTTGTGCAGTCTGGCTAGTGTCAGAACCTCGCCAATATCCACTAGCCGAGTCTGTACTGCATTGATTATATCAGCCTTGTTCATGCTTCTTCTCATTTGTATTGGTGCATTATTTGCCATCTGATCTGCACATTCATTATAAATGTCAAATGTATTATGTGATTTATACATCATTCATATCTAATGTTTGTCAATCATTATCTTGCATGTTTTCAAATATTAGTCCATAAAAATATGTTGAGCATTCTTTAATTTCTTATGCAAAAATGAATTATATCCACGCCTATGTTTCCAACATCATGATTTTCTATTTAAGTTTGCCTATTATCATTAGTTAAATATTGTGATTATAAACAAATGTCAATCACCAGGAGTTATCAGATGTTTTGTTTCTAGGAAGGAAGGCTAGAGAGGAAGAGAGCTGGTTATTTCACCTCCTAATGCTGTGACCTACTGTATATGAAAGCGTAAACTTGACACCTTCCACATGGGTTATCTTTGCTTTGCTAGTAATAGTGCTTACTGTTTGCAGTTTTTTTTTCTGTGCCACAAAAGGTTAAAAAAGGTTTTTATTTGTACCTAAGTGTAAATGATTCTTGGGCTTTGCTTCTGTAATTGTTTATACCATTTGTCTTTTTGCCTGCTTGCATTTTTGTGTAGGTATTTGGCAAACAACCTGGAAGGAAGGTGCTGCTTCGTAAGGATGCAGTGTCAGTCATTATATTAAACACTGTGAAAAGAGACTGCTGCAATAAATGAAGGCAAGAGATCAAGTCTTTATAACCGTTGGTAGAGAATGTAAGGAATAGTGCACAGGGAGAGCAGAGATATGGAAAGAAGGCATTTGAGAGACTTATCACTAGGGAGGATGATGAAATTTATACCAATGGGTAAGTGCAACAAGATGTGAGATTAGGATCCATGTGATGGTGTAAGATCATCACAGAGCAGAGAATATTCAGATGCAACATCCAGCATGAGAATGGAAGTGAAGGTGTTCACTGCAGGCCTGAGATGGCTTTCTGAGGGTCCATTCAACAAGGCAGTCATCATAACTGACCCAGTCTAGGTTTAACCTAGACATTTCTGGAATGTGTGCTTCACACCATGGCCTCCAAGGGAAACACTGAAGTTAAACAAGGGAGACACCTCAGAAATTATAGTGGATTCCCCTGATGGCAAGGGACACTGGAAATAGGGACGGCTAAAACCAGTCCAGTGAACTAGACGTTGTAGCATGTGTGTGGACTGCACTTGAGTTCAAAGTAAGTGAACGCTGGAAACAAACAAACAAACAAGTGGACATGATACTTGGAGAAATTAGATGTATACAATGAAGATATTTTGGGCACATTATGTGGGGAAATTAACTGGAAAACTTAATGACCATTGGCAAACGTGAAAGAAAAAGAGCAAGGGCAATGCAGTGAGATAAATACCTGGATTATATTAAAGAAATATCACTTTATTATTAAACTTTACTCAGTAGTCTGAAAAGGTGCCACACAAAATAGAAATAATAAAAATGTATGACAGAATCACCAATGTAGAGTTCATAAAGAAGACTAGACAAATACTAGTGAACCAAAATGTTAAGAAAAGAAACTGGCACTGACACATAATAAGAAAATCAAGGATAGTATAACTAGAAAACCTTTGCCTTGAATCCACAGGGCAAAAGAAATAGAGGAAGACTTAAAAACTCATGGAGAAGAGAAGTAAAAACAGAAATGAATAATATGGGGAGGACTTGGAGGGAGCTGCATGTTACAGGAGGGCTTGGAGTGAGTTTGTTGAGATAAAAGGTGACAGAAGAAGATGTCAGAAAAAATGTATGCATTATGTTCATATCAAAGTTGCCTCTAAAATATGTTAAAATATGTAAATATATTCAAAGATGTAAATATATTCAAAGATGTTTCTAGCTCTCCCAGTTATAAAAGTCCTGATGTAAAAATATTTACAATAGAAACGTGTACATATGTTGCTACGAGTTTCTGCTGACACATTGGTTCATTAATCATGTATGTTTAATTATTATTTGTCCCGAAGCAGGAACCTGTGATGGTTCTGTGATTTGACAGGGCCATTACATTCTGTAGGCCTGAATGCATGGAGGAATAGTCTTTCCCTCACTTGAGAGATGATAAGCGAAGGCATGGAACCTTCGTCCAACCACACTCATGACATTTTCACTGTAGCTCTTTATCAACTATGCTGATACACCCGCTTATGAATATTTAGTTTGATAAATATTTGCTGCTTACCAACTAGCATATAAATGTGTATAATCTGGCCTGTTATAATGGACATCAGAGGAAATCCACCTCGTGCACTCTGACAACCGCATGTGTGGGTTGAATATATGCTGTCACTGCCATGTTTCACTAGCTGGGGGATAAACAGCTCACATATTTCCTGATTGTAACAGACTCATAGAGCAGGCTGAGGAGGGTGAAAACAGACCTGCTTTGTGAAGAGTGGCATGCTTCAGTTAGAAAATCACAAGTAGGGAGCATCCATTGGATCTTTTCTCCAGGACATGCTGGTGTATTGGGAAGTGAGCAGGCGGACTAGCTAGGTCTCCACCGCTAGGTCTCCACCGCTGGGTCTCCACCGCTAGGTCTCCACCACTAGGTGGGATATTGGTACATGATAAGGTAGATGTGGTCACAGACATCTGGGATCATGTGTGTAGTGTGGAAGAACAGATAAATCATCTTGGCATAGAGAGAACGGCGGGCAGGGACTAATTCTTTCGTTTGCTTGAAATGTGTCTATAACTGCAATATTGTCTCTTGTGTGAATGTAACTGTCTTTTTTTAGTTCACTCACTGGTCCATAGACTTTATCTTCCACTGCTGTCTCTTTAGGCCAGAAGGTTTGCCTAGATATGTTGTATTTTGGGCAGTCTTGGAGTATGTGCTCTGCTGTCTGCGACGCCAATCCACATGTGCACATGGCTGATTCACCAATCTTGAATTGTGTATACATGTGGTTGCGTAATCTATGGTGTCCTGCTCTGAGGCACAGAATAATGACTTGTTCTGGTCTGTCCATAACATGTTAGCCGTCTTGAGCAGTTTTTGGTGGCTGTCTGACTGATTTGACCATTCTTTTCTTTTGGTCATATGTAACAGGGCACATCAGGTTCTTCTATACCTCCTTCCTTAGCTAATCATGGTAGGGACTAGATAAAGTATCAGAATAACACTCAGTACTCCAAGGAAAGACAAGGACAGACTCAGCCAGATTGCACTGGTACCATTAGTATTGGGATTCTTCGCTGCTTGTACACAATTAAGACGGTAATGCCCCGGATGCTAAGTTGTTGGTCTTGACTCTTAACTTATGTGCTGTAATGGTTGTATTAGCAGTCATAACCGCCCACTGCTCCATATATTTGTTAAAACATATTTGTTTGGCAGTACCACCTCGACTGTGTATTCTTTAAAATTAGTCAGTCCAGGGTTTCATTTATCTGCCTTAACTGCATGCCTTCATTTGTTACCTGGAGGATAATCTTCAACAAAAAGTAATGATTAGTCACATGACCAAAGCAGGCATTGCTTTTGTGTTTCACGGATGACCAGATTGATTCTTAGTTGCCAGCATATACGTGTATTTGTTTCCTAACACTGACATTTGTTTTAAGCTCTGTTAATGACATGACTAGAATTTTCTGTATTGGTTGTAATAGAAAGCCTTGATATTTTACTCTGTTTGCAGAAAATAGCCTACTGCAGTAACATATGTAGTTATTACTATGGCACATTAAATTCTTTATAGCTATACACGACATATGTTTGGTTTATTGAATGCACTTCATTGACACTTTCCAGCAACAATTCCTTCTGTTTCATAGACATATCAGTCTAATCCCTATTTCTATAAGTGCCAGTCATTTATTTATGTAGTTCTGTATCAAATTATGATAGTTCAATTGGGGAAACAGCCCTTCATGTGTTTTATTAATTTAGTTGCTCATCTTATGTATATTACTATCATCTGACAAATGCATGTTCTAGCAGTGCTTGAATCTATAATGTAGTATTTCTTGAATGTATGGTGTAACATTGCTTGAATGCTTGATTTTGCATTGCTTGATTGTATGGTAGTATGGTATAGCATTGCTTAAGTGTATGCTGTAACATTGCTTAAATGTACGATATAGCATTGCTTAAATATATGATGTAGTATTTCTTGAATGTATGGTGTAGCATTGCTTGAATGTATGGTATAGCATTGCTTGAATGTATGGTATAACATTCCTTGATTGTATGATATAGCATTGCTTGATTGTATGGTGTAGCATTGCGTGAATATATATTGCATGTATGGTATAGCACTGCTTGAATGTATGGTATAGCATTGCTTGAATGTATGGTATAGCATTGCTTGAATGTATAGTATAGCATTGCTTGATTGTATGGTGTAGCATTGCTTGAATGTATGGTATAACATTGCTTGATTGTATGGTGTAGCATTGCCTGAATATATATTGCATGTATGGTATAGCACTGCTTTAATGTACAGTGTAGCATTGCTTGAATATATGATGTAGTGTTGCTTGGATATATGATGTAGTAACAAATGCCCACAGAAGTCAGATGTGTCGGCCTAAAGGTGCAAGTAAACAGGCACACCGCAGTTACGTCTGAAAAAACACACTGGATGAACGCAGAAGAAGTAGAAGAAGAAGAAGAAGAAGAAGAAGAAGAAGTATTGCTTAAACGTATGATGTAGTATTGCTTGAATATATGATGTAGTATTGCTTGAATATATGATGTAGTATTGCTTGAATATACGATGTAGTATTGCTTGAATATATGATGTAGTAATGCTTGAATATACGATGTAGTAATGCTTGAATATATGATGTAGTAATGCTTGAATATATGATGTAGTAATGCTTGAATATATGATGTAGTATTGCTTGAATATACGATGTAGTATTGCTTGAATATACGATGTAGTAATGCTTGAATATATGATGTAGTAATGCTTGAATATATGATGTAGTAATGCTTGAATATATGATGTAGTATTGCTTGAATATATGATGTAGTAATGCTTGAATATTTGATGTAGTATTGCTTGAATATACGATGTAGTATTGCTTGAATATATGATGTAGTAATGCTTGAATATATGATGTAGTATTGCTTGAAATTTGATGTAGTATTGCTTGAATATATGATGTAGTATTGCTTGAATGCATGATATAGTATTGCTTGATTGTTTGATGTAGCATTTCTTGAAGGCATGATGTGATGTTGCTTAGAAATAGCTTAACTGCATTGGATAATCAAAAGAGTTCATAACCAAAGTTGTACACTCCATGAGGGTGTGCAAAATACTGTCTGTTATAATGTTTTATTATAAACAATGTTGTATTACACTCGGGCACTAGTCTGTTCAGGTACTATATGCAGCCATTTGTACATAACATTAATATTGCTTGTCATTGCAAATTATTATGGGTAATACTTGCCATATCTTTGACTGAGCGTGCTGCATTTTAATACCAAAGGTTTGCAACAGATATATTCTCTATTTTCATAGCTTGAATGTCTTTGTAATGCATGTGTTGTTTATTTGTTGTGTGCGGTGTGTCCAAATATAATCTTTTAAAACTGTTATACTAAAGTGAATATTGACAGATATGCAGTGACTTACCAAATTATACATTGAAAATAACTTAAATGTTATTTTGTTTGTTGTTATTATTTTAAAGAGCTTGTAACATTCAGCATGTACATATTTAGCAAAGCTCATCATTTCATAGTTGGTCCTCAGCTGAGGGTTGCTCTCATTACAACGTGAGAAAAGCCTCAATTCACTTACTGACTCATTCTCTCTCTCCCCCTCTGTGTCTTATTTTCTTTCTTGTTACTACATCTGTTAGAAGTTTGCCATTTCATCTAACACTTCAAACTACATCTGTCCACTACCTCCAGGGGGGCAGTATCACCTACTCAGAAAGATATAAATCTATCCAGGGGGGCAGTATCACCTACTCAGAAAGATATAAATCTAAATGTTGCCATGAATGCTCCAACAGTCACTTCAGATTATGGTCGTCACTAGGAAAGAGGAAATACCACAATGTAATATACAGGTAGGCCTTGCTGCTCTGGGTTTTAACGTGTTGGTATGGGAGCCGGTCATTCAGAAGACATCAAGCAACAGCAGTAAAATGCTGGTGTTGACAACAATGTCCGGTAAATAGGACATGCCAAAAGTATACAAGTAAATGGGAATATTCATAAACAATACAATAATCTTGGAACAGTCATAACATTTGCTGGGAGATGCCTTGAAGAGATTATAACAACAATCGCCATGGTGAAGGTAGCCTTTTGCAATACGGAAAACATACTGACCAATAAAAAGATGTTATTTGCAATGAGAAAAAGAGCGTTGAGGTGTTACATAGAACATGTGCTTTTGTATAGGTGTGAAGCATGGACAATGAGCACACAGGTTGAAAAACATATGATCGCTGCAGAAATGTGGTTTCTGAGGAAAAAGCAAAGAAAACCATGGGCAGAAAGAAAAACCAATGACCAAGTTCTACAAGAAACAAATGAAAATTGTAAACTGATTAAAGAAATTAGACGCAGACTGTCAACATTTTTGGTCACGTTATGAGAAGAAATAAATTGGAGAACATGGTGATAAGTGGCTAAATCAAGGGGGAAGGCAGAGAAGGTTGGCTTGGCCACGTGGCATCGTCGAGACAGGAACACTGAACTGATCCACGACTCTGGTGATTGAGTGACATGGCAAAACATGACTGCCCATGCTTATTTGCATGGCACAAGATGATGATGACAGTCAGTTCAGGGCTTTTAGCAAGCAGCTGTGATTCTTCTTCTCAGATCAACATTGACTTAGGGACGTAAATTACAAGTACCTCAGAAGTCTGAGTGCATTCATCTGATGGTGAAGGACACTGGTAATTGGTGAATCTAATCACACACGCAAAAATCAGTCTAGTGCACCAGAAGTAGTAGCACGTGTATGGACTACACTTGAGTTCAAAGCAAGCGGGGAAAAAAATGAACGCTAAAAATGTTTGAACAAATTTGGTTTTGAGGAAATCTGCATTTTCTCCTGTAAAATGAGACAACCCCCCTCTCCCCCCCCAACCCCCTTCCAACATTTCTACACTAGCTAGTTACAGTCCTGGGCAGGATGTAGTGATCAACCCCAATCCAAGGTTGATTTACTAAGGTTCAGTAGTTTGGTCTAGTTTGTAGAAGAACTTTAACTGAAGTTGATAGTTTGGTCCAGTTTGTAGAAGAATAACTTTCTTAGAAGTTGATAGTTTGGTCTAGTTTGTAGAAGAATAACTTTCTCTGCCATTGATAGTTTGGTCTAGTTTGTAGAAGAATAACTTTCTCAGAAGTTGATAGTTTGGTCTAGTTTGTAGAAGATAACTATCACTGAAATTGATATTTGGTCTAGTTTGTAGAAGAATAACTTTCTCTGACATTGATAGTTTGGTCTAGTTTGTAGAAGAATAACTTTCTCAGAAGTTGATAGTTTGGTCTAGTTTGTAGAAGATAACTATCACTGAAATTGATATTTGGTCTAGTTTGTAGAAGAATAACTTTCTCTGAGATTGATAGTTTGGTCTAGTTTGTAGAAGAATAACTTTCTCTAAAGTTGATAGTTTGCTGAAGAATAACTTTCACAGCACACTCTAACTCCATCAGCACTCCAGTCTCCCCTCATAGGTCACACATGAGTGTATATCAGCACAGTGCACAAATCCATAGCAACAGCTAGAATTCAGTGTGCACATAACCATCATCATCATCATCATCATCTTCCACTTCTGCCGTCAAGCGTCGTGGGGAGGAATAATTTGCTCTCCAGCGCCCGGTGGGCGGCACTGGATAGTGTTATTCCGTGTGGTTGTACAAGGTCTCTGATGTCGTCAACCCATTTTCTTCTTGGACGTCCTCATGGTCTCGTCGCAGATGATCTTTGATGTAAGGCCAGTAATGGTAGTTGTTGGTGTTGCTGACATGGTGCACATAACCATACAAGCTATAAATATTGTTTTGTGGATAGGTTTTCTTGTTTTGAAAGTTAGCCTGGGTAGCATTCTATTTGTCATAGTTTTACTTCCATTTGCCAGGAAATTTTAATATGCACAATGTGAACATGGGTTCTCTTAATTTTTCACCTTTATCTGAGGCAAGTTGTCTATTTTACCACCCCAGGATCAGGGGAGTGTATAAATAAATAAATGTTTTGCATATCCTTTACAGGACATCGCTGTCAACATCAGCATCTTTCAGCTGTATGTTGATTTCTTGGCAAGATTACGCTCAGTAGTTTGACATTGCTTTCTGAGCGGCCGGCTCAGTTATCCCGCAAGTCACCAGCGGGGGTCGAACTGCTCCCAGCTCTCGCCCTGCTACGAGACTCTGCGTGATAAACGGGATTACGGAGAAAGTGTGGTAACCCCTCGGCCAGAGAGACCGGCGGGGAGTGTATACCACCCACAAATAGCTTAATTTGGAAAAATCCATAGCATAATCTGTACCTGGTTTTCTTGAGTGGAAGATGTACATCATGGGCTATCTTCCTCTCTCTCATCTCTTTCCTTCCAACTCTCCCTCCCTCCCACCCTCTCTTTCTCTCTTTCTACCCCCTCCCATCCCGCCACTTAGGTTCATTGTTTATGTTTGATCAACAAAGCTAAGAGATAACATGAGAACACCGATATTTACTTCCTCCAATATATTACTCAATGTGTGGAATATTTTTGCTAATGCTATTTTGTCTTGCTTTCAGGGATACAATTTTTCTAGTATATTTGAATGTATATACATTTGAGAGAGATCATGACTGCATCAGTATGTGGTACTGTGAAATATACAAAATGAGATAGGCTGAGACTGGGCAGAGCAACAATTTCAAACTCTACACTGTTTTCCATACAATGCCAATATCTTCTGTGGAAGTTATGGTGTGCAGAGTTTGTGCTCTTTGTTTCTTTGCAAGATCTCAGAGTTTTGTATTTGTATTTTATATTTGTATGTATGCGTTCACTATAGATATCTCTCATGTGCCTGTATATTGCCAGATTAAAAAACGAAAATACTGTACGACCATTTGCTAAGCTACAATAGACCAGTAGAACTTGTAATTATTTGCTTGCTTGAAAACATGTGCGTTTAAATCTTGGGATAATATTGTTGTTTTCCAAGCTCAGTGTGTGATTTGGAATTGGCCATGCAAATTGTGTTGCTGTGTAAGGGAAGATAGGGGTCTCCAGATGAAGTCGTCAAGTTGTCTGCCTCTTAATACGAAGTCCGTGGATTCATTTTTTGACTAATTCGGCTGACAGATGCAATATTTTCATAGATCCCTTTCCATGGGGGTTGTTGCTGGAGCTACGAAGTTTGTGCACTTTTGGCAGGCTGCTCTTGGAAAGAAGACTGAGCCTTATTGGATAGAACCTGTGCAATGAAGTTGACATTCTTGTCTTTAACCCCTTTAAAGTAAGATAACTCTCTTTGACCATTTTGTTTTGTTTTTAAAGTGAGAGAAATCCTCCATTTCAGTAAATGTGGTAATATTAATCACAGTAAAATGGAAAATAAAAGACATTAAAATAATGATCAATTAACTCTGCCAGTCTCATCAAAGGTTGATGTGTGATAGGCACTTTCCGCATGAATCCCAATCTTGTAATGTGTTCTCTTAATCTTGTGACTTCTCTTCTTCTTTTGCCCTTTATCTGCCATTGGAGCATAGGCACTCAACCCACTCAAGCACGCCGTCATATCTTTTGCTTTCTTCTGCAGCTCTCTCCATGTCCTACTTTTATAATTCATCTCTGTCTTTAATTCTAGTCTCCGTGTGTTTTTAGGTCTCCCACTACTTCATTCGCCCTGTGGTTCCCAGATAAGGCAGTGGCTAGTTCTACAGGGTGTATTTTTAATGACTGTGCAGTGTTTGAAAATATTGCCGGTCCAAGTTTTGCTTTTACCTATTATGTTGCATGAACTTTACAGAGGGTGAATACAAAACTTGGACAGGCAATATTTTCAAACACTGCACAGTCATTAAAAATACACCCTGTATAACTCTGCAATATGCATCTATTGAGATAAAGCAAAATAAGCCTGGCAACAAATTGTGCAACCTATTGTTTTTTTGTTTAATTTAATGACAACTCTGTGTGGAAGCAAGGGGAGGCCACCATATTGCTTGTTCTAGATATAAACATGGCACATTTTGAATCAGTGGTGGACTTCATACCTTCAAGGTACTCCATCGTGTAAATGTATTACAAATGCAGAAATATCTGCACAGTTGACTTTCTATATATCAGCAACACATGCAGTCAGTGGTCACATTTTTACACTAGAAAGGTATCTCCAATGTACAAGCTTAACTGTGGTATAATGGTGTTACACAATGTATTAAAATGGTGTTACACAATGTATTATAATAAAGTTACAAACTATTGCCTGCATTTATTGCTGAAGCCGGGCACCACTTAGTTGTCCTACATTACGACAAAGTATGGTCGGTTTGTTGAATACTTGTGAATCCTTCTGAGGACTGAGTATCAACTCAAATCTGATTTATTGGCATTCAAGTCCGCTGGTCCCTGAAAAGATCCTGCATCCATCGGATTGAGGTCTCTGTAGAGACCTCTCCCGACCCAGTAACAGAGTATCATCCTACAAGGACTTTTTTCCAGAGCTTTCCTTCCCCCCGTAGAAGGCCAGAAACTAGCAGGACTTTTCTCCAGAGCTTTCCTCCCCTTGTAGAAGGCCAGAAACAAGCAGGGTGTACAAGAGCTGCACTGCAACTTCACATCTGCAGAAAGGCATAATGGGATGTATCCAGGTTAGCACTCATGCAATGGCAGGATTGGACTCCGGCTGTTCTTGTTTCCTCCATAGGGTGTAGGTATTTCAATGTCAGCATGCAATGTCCAGTGGGAATTGACAACATATACAATTAAAATGGTGAGTTGAGCTAAGAAACAACACTGGACATAGGACATTCCCACATGCGCTCTGTCCCCTCGTTCAACAGCCAATAAAGAGTCATATACTACTAATGGTTCCAACTGCCATCTGATTGAAAGTTCTCCTGGTCTTCCCTCTCAGTTTTAAGATTGACCCAGAACCCCTGTCGATCCCCTGCCATATAATTATTTCCACATATGGAAATGATTAAAACGTTGAATCTTTGCGGAGTGATTGGATCATGGCAGACGTTTGATAACGGTGTGTTTTGTGATTAATATTCTACTACAACCAACTTGTTTTAAATATATATATATATATATAGTTAACGGTAAAGAACCCTTTTCCATGTCTAGTAATGTATTGGGTATATAGTGCTAGCCCGCTGTTTGTATAGACCAGTTGGTACTCATTATCATGCCGGACGTCTTTACATTCCAGAACTTTTCTTGGTACCCATTTTATGCTGGGTCAGACTGGGAGTCCAGGTCAGTTGTTACAAAACCCCCCGCTTTGATGGGAGTGGAACACATGGTCAACAGACAAGCGTACTAGCCACTGTGCTACCAGGCTCCAGTGCGTATACATATACACATGTCTATAAACATACTGTCTTGTGGTGCTTACATATACAGTGCAAACTGCTTAAGGCGATCTTGGATGTGGCAAATTTCTGTTGTGAAGAACAATATTATATTGTATTGAGCGTTGTAAATACATTACTATATACTTGAACTCTTATAAGAGGAATTTCTGATAAGAAGAACTATTTCTTGGGTCCCAGGTGAGTTCGCCTTATCAGGTCTGCACTGCATAAAAATATACACATATCACATATTCGCTTACTTGCATTTGTAAACAAATAAGACAATTTCTCAAGAGGCATATTAACACCCCAAATTGATTAGAGAAATTTGATGTAGACAGTTGAGATGTTTTGGGGATGTTATGAGGTGAGCTCCACTTGAAATCTTAGTGACAACTGGCAAATTTTATAGGACCAGAGCAAGAGGAAGACAGAGAGATACAAGGGAAGTCATTAATTAACAGGACATTTATGAGTAACATTTTTACAATAGTGTACACCAGACATGTTGTGTGTGTTATTTCTCAACATAGTCTGGTAACACACTTGGTCCACCTGTCCGCTAGCTTGTTGATGGCTTCTAGAAAAAAGTGTTTTGATGTGACTTTCAATCAATTTTGCACTACCTCCATAACCTTGTTTTCTGCAAACCTCTGACCCTGCAGATGTTCTGGTCTGTATGATGGATGATTTCAGAGCACATAGTGTATCCACTGTATGTGCAGTTGCATAAGTGCGGACGTTGTTGTAAAATATTTCTCTTAGAGAAGTTTCTGGGAATTTGATCATATAACAAGCTTCACTTCGTTCACAAGCCTGTCGCAGACTCAATCAGCTGTCTCCATATTGAACCATCATTCTTCTTTAGATTTAATAAGGTTTCACACCGTTTGACTGCTAGACAAATATGTGTAACGCCTTGTTGTTCTTCCTCGGTGTAAGTTGATAGCGGGCAGCCATTTTGTAATCACTATTGCACATATGCCAACTGCTCGTCCCTCATGACCCCTTAAGAGTCAATTTGTGCCTGAAATAAGATTTGTGGTTGTCCTTGCTCTTCCAGGCACCTTATAATAAAATTCCTGTTACTTAACGACTTTTCCTTATCAATACAAAGATGGCCTGGCCAAATGATGTAATCGGGTCATGACCACGTAGTGGTCCGAGACTGTGATCAAGTGAGATGGCGAACATGATGGCCAGGGCTTAGTGGCGTGACAGATTAATGTAAATTAAGAAAGACATATTAATATTATGTAACGTTTGTTGCATGTCTTTGATAGGGCGTCACAATCAAGCCCAACATTTTGTTTGTATGTAACAATTTTACTTTCAGTAGGTTTCCATTGCATTTTAAACGACCGACATGCATAACTTTGTGAAAATCAAGCGGCCTGTCTCTGCGGCTGACTTCGAACCCGGCATGTTGGGACTGTGAAATAGCGTTCACTAGCCCCAGGCCGCTGACCCCGACTTATCCCTTACAGGGAGACTTACATATTGTGTACATAGGTGGTGTGAAGGCCACTTAATGTTGCCAGATCATAGAACTGAGTGTTATGATGGCGATCGTTGAGGTGTTGTTGTATCAGTATTAGCAAACATTAAAGTGAGATGCCTTAACTTAACCTGCCTTCACCGTATGTTTTCATCAGCATCTTCGTCGTTTTCGTCATCATCATCATTGTCGTTTTTTAATCATCGCCAGCTTCATCATCATCATCATCGTTATTTTAATCATCGTTAGTTTTATCATCATCAACACCTGCTCAAGACGATTACCACATTATGGACAGACAAGAAGAAATCAATATTAAACGCCTCAGAATAGGACACAATAGATTACCAACCACGCGTATACAAAATTCAAGATTGCGAATCAGCCACGTGCGCATGTGGATTGGCGTCGCAGACAGCAGATCACTTGCTCCAAAATACGACATATCTAGGCAAACCTTCTGGCCTAAGGAAACAACAGAGGAAGGTAAACTCTATGCGCTACTGGGTGAATTATAAAGACAGCGAAGTTCATACACGAGACAACATTGCAGATATAGACACATTTCAAGCGAACGAAAGAAGGAAGAGGACGAGAATAATAAGAGGAGGAAGGTTCGTCCTAATCTCATGCTGGAAAGCTTAACATGGAGCAAAAATAAGAAGAAGATAATTGGCTATTTATCTTTATTGAATCTTATTACTGAATTAATTTTAAAATCCAGCCTGCACACTGCGCGGCCACAGATAGGACAAGTGGCTTCATCTCGCAGGCCAGAAATCTCCTCATGGAGCAACAATAGTGGATTAAAAAGTTGAAAGCTTTAATTACAGTTTTCTTTCTTGATTGTCAGATTGTTATAAATCTTTGTCTCAAGTGTAACGGAATAATTATTCTGCATCGTGTTTCAGTTTTGCATCTTCAACTGTTTGTGGTTAATTAATTTTATCTATTGCTGCGTCAGGGTGTTGTATTAATATTATAGGGAGAAAAAACAAAACAAAAACAAGAAGTATTGCAAACACTGGAAGTGAAGAAACACTAGGATTGAAGTAACACTGGGATTGAAATAACATTGCGATACTGAGATTGAAGAAACACTGGAATTGAAGTAACACTGGGATTGAAGAAACACGGATTGAAGTGACACTGGGATAGAAGAAACACTGGGATTGAAGAAACGCTGGAATTGAAGAAACACTGCTGAAGAGTTAAGTTGAGTCAAGAACAGACACCATAGCACTCGGGGCATTTTCATACAGGCTCCGTCTTCGTCTTCAACAACCAGCAAAGAGTCCCAATACTACTCATGTGTTCGTCAACACCTTTCCCCGGAGCACTGAGTTTCGACCAAATCTTCTGGTCACTCCCTAACATACCATTCTCTCTCCAGACCAAGATGATTGATCTGTTCTTCCACACTATACACTTGACCCCAAATAGCTCCGATCCCATCTACCTTACCGTGCCCCAATAACCCACTCTGCGGCGCAGACCCAGCCAATCTGTCTGTCTACCCGTTCCCCAATCCCCCAGCATATATTTAGGAAACGATCCAACGATTGCTCCCTGTCTTTGCTTTTTTAATTGGAGCATGCAACCCTAAACGAAGATTGCCGAAAGAGATCAATACTAAACAACCAAGGCACTCTTGCCATGTACAGAAACACAGCTCCTTGTTAGAGAATGTCCTATAGCGTAAAGTGGAACAGAAGAGTACAACCGTTAGTTGTACGTACTTTACAGGAAGTCGCAATCACCCCCAACAATTCTTTGGCTGTTTGTGAATTACTAGGCAATTTTTACGTTCGGTAGTTTGACATTTTCTTTTGACTTTTTGACTTTTTGACTTTTCTCCGTAATCTCGTATACTCTCGTCAGGTAACGTGATGACGGTTCAAATCAGCAGCGGTTCAAATCGCATCGGTAACTTACGGGGTATGTGAGCAGGCCGCTCAGAAAGCAATGGCAAACTACTGAGCGTAATCTTGCCAAGAGATCAACATACAGCTGAAAGATGCTGGTGTTGACAGCGATGTCCTGTAAAGGATATGCTAAAAAAAAAAAGTTTGACATTACTTTTCAAACGACCGATACTCATGCCATCGAGATCAGCGCTAGCAGGTTTGCAGAACAGAACAAGAGGTAGACAATTTTAACGCGAGTCGACAAAATCAATAGTTGGATAGGAAGAAGCTTGTATTAGTTCACTGTGAAGACGCAGGGCATTACTTCTACCCCGTTGAACCTCACGAGCGAAGATATTACTAGGACTCACCCCAGTCTCAGATTAATAATCATGTGACCAAATCAGTCACATTTCGGAAATTAATTTGAACGGGATTATTGTCTGTAGGAAGTAATGGATGTAATGTATATGCGGAATGAAATTTGCTGTGACTCATTACAGTCAACCTTCAGTGTGGAGACGGCATTTTATCCGCTGCTCAGTGACCGGATTGAGTCCCCCAGAACTTGTCCGTTATTTACCTAAAAGCTCTCTAGATGTTGCATGACGTCGTAGACGACAAAGGATGTTCTCTCCAAAGCCTAGTAAATAAATAATATTGATAAGTGAAAACATTGACTTTTAAAGTAAATAACAGAATTACAGAACCTGTAATAATGTAAGGCGGGCTAGCTACCCAAGTGACAGCGACATGCGCTGGTAATGACATAAGGACGGTATCTGACGCCTGGACTAGTCGCTTGATATATCGACATGCGCTGGTAATGACATAAGTACCGTATCTGACGTTTGGGCTAGTTGCCTGATAGCGATATGCGCTGGTAATGACATAAGTATGGTAACTGACGTCTGGGCTAATCGCTGGCCACAGGGAGCGCAAGATTGACCATCCATTCCTCCTGGCTATCAGGTCTACAAACCGAGCGCAAGATTGGCCATCCATTCCTCCTGGCTATCAGGTCTACAAACCGAGCGCAAGATTGGCCATCCATTCCCCCTGGCTATCAGGTCAACAATGTGTGAGAGCGCTACCTCATCACAGACCCGTGGCAGGAAATTTTTTCGCAAAAGAAGTAAAAAATGTCAGCAAAATACTCAGCAGACTCGTAGGTTAAAGGGCAAAAGAAGAAGAGGAAGAATCATTAGGGCCCCAACATTAATTGAATGCTTTTACATCTGTCTGCGGTTGCTTGTAGCGTGAACTGGATGTTCGGAACGTTGGTGGCCGGCTGTTGCTGAATTGACTGGTTTGCCTTTTCGGTTTACGCGTGCATTTTTCAGGAGACTCATGGGAGTCGTCGCTGGAGCTACGGAGTTCGTGCATTGGCGTCGCTTTCGGCGAGTCACCCTGTGGAAAGAGACCGAGCCATATGGGATAAAATTCGGGTCAATGAAGTCTTTCTGGTGACTGGCCGATTCCATCTACGATGAACTGTATTTTTCGTGGACTTTTGTGTTGGCATTCTGGCAGCTGCATTATGCACAGTGTACCTGTGAGGGTTGTTGGCTTGCCGAGACTCCTATCTTTTCCACTTTTCACTTTGGGCAGTGAGGAGTAATTTGTGTGATATTCACTGGTACAGGAAAGAAACATATTGGGGACGACCCGTTGCTGTGAAGTTGGAACCGCGACTAACTAACATTAATTGAACTATCACAATATATATATAAGTGAGCGTTTCCATTCATTCCTTTAATAATAATGAGGCGTGGCTGAGAGGTCACAATGTCCACTTCAGGCCTAGAAGATATTGGGGTCGATCCATGCATAGGGCTGAGCATTTTTCTGATCTCTTGAGTAGTTTCTTATATTTTGTTTTTCATTCGCCCAAGCAAAGTCCTTACACGTGCTGCTACTTATAGTGAAATAGTACTTTACCGAAATTTGTGGCGTACATCATTACGCAAGGGTGCAGTCACTTGTGAAGTAACCAGGACTGCGAGAGCTGTGAAGAAAAGGCTGGATAGAAAAATCACTGCAGGAGACCCTCCTCCTGAAACGTCAAGCATTATTTGCCTACACTGTCAAAGAACATTTTGAGCCAAAATAGGCCTTATCAGCCATCTAAGAACTCAGGGCTCCATACTCTCAACCCCAATGAATGAAATGAATGGTCGTCATCATTCTTGATGGACAAACAACAACAACTTATAGTGCACTGGACTAATTTTTGCGTGTCAATTGACCATCAAGCTTCTGGGGTATTATGAGTAGTGAGACAGGACATCTAGTCATCTCGATTAAGGGAGGAAAAAAACAGGAAGTCCCGTGTGCAAGTTAGCACGTTGAAAATCCCACGATAGTTGGCAATCTCAAAGAATCTCTTGAATGTCGCCATAGATATTCCTTTGGTTTGGCAGTTTTTCCCTCCTAGTATTCTTCTTCTTCTTCTTCTTCTTCTTCTTCTTCTTCTTCTTCTTCTTCTTCTTCTTCTTCTTCTTCTTCTTCTTCTTCTTCTTCTTCTTCTTCGTCGTCGTCGTCGTTGATAAAGACTTGTGTCGAAATGTTGGTCGGTATCTGCAAAAGTAAATCAATAAAATGAGAAGTAGAATTGATCAGCTTTACTAGAACACAATCACAAGTGACAATATTGGCGTTGCGGCAAAATGATACCTTCGTCAGCACAAAGACATTAAACGGATACTGATACACCTACATAAAAATATTATCATGATCAAGTGCCGTGCCGACTGGCGAAGGCGTTCATGACTCTCCACAGTTCTCTGTCTTTGGTTTTCTGGATCAACTCTGCTGTTGATAATCCCCCGTGCCACCGTCGCAATCCATCCATTATCATTTCTCGTGGTCTGCCTCTGCCTCTCTTCCCCTCGATCTTTCCAGTTGTCACGATGTTTTCCGGCGCCTCTTTTCTCATCACATGACCAAAAAAATGCTGTTTGTCTCTTTCTTATTGTTGTATGCTTGCTTGCTTGCTTGTGTTCGTTGGCTTGAGCTCCAACGCGAAGTCCTGTATGTCGGATGAAGACATCCTGTTGTCCAACATCAGTGTGATGTCATACAGGACCTGAGGTTTGCGTGAGTATCCGTTGTCCCATGTCTGGCTTATTGGTGTGCAGACTGGTGGTTCCTCGCCGTACAAGCAGACACTCTCCGACTTCGGAGGAATCAGCGATCCTATTGACTTCGCCCAGTCCTTGGTGGGGAGCATCTCATTTAATTCATATAAGTAGTCATATAAGTTCCCGTTCCCGTTACCGACTATCTGTCTGTCTGTCTGTCTGTCTGTCTGTCTGTCTGTCTGTCTGTCTGTCTGTCTGTCTGTCTGTCTGTCTGACCCGGCCCGGCATCGCCCAGCTCCTGGTGTGGAGCATCTCATTTAATTCATATAAGTAGTCATATAAGCTCACGTCCCGTTCCCGACTATCTATCTGTCTGTCTGTCTGTCTATCTGTCTGTCTATCTGTCTGATCGGGCCCGGCTTCGCCCAGCCCCTGATGGGGAGCATCTCATTTAATTCATATGAGTAGTCATATAAGTTCCCGTTCCCGACTGTCTGTCTGTCTGTCTGTCTGTCTGTCTGTCTGTCTGTCTGTCTGTCTGTCTGTCTGTCTGTCTGTCTAATCATTTATTGGTTGCAGTTAGAACAACCTTAGATAAACGAAGACCAACTTACAAAAAGCATTAGAAAGAGCACTTGAAAGATCTTTACATCTTCCCCAACAATTAACTTGGGTAAATGGAGCAGAAGAAGAAGAAAAAGGAGGAGTAGGAGCTGGGAGGAGGAAGATTGAGGAGGAGGGAGGAGGAGACAGACAGACAGACAGACAGACAGACAGACAGATAGTCGGTAACGGGAACGGGAACTTATATGACTACTTATATGAATTAAATGAGATGCTCCCCACCAAGGATTGGGCGAAGCCGGGCCGGGTCAGCTATATATATATATATATATATATATATATATATAATGTTCTGTTTTCGCCAGCCTCTTTATGGCATTCTTCGTTAGTTACTTTGGCAGTCCAAGGAATTCGCAACATTCGTCTAAAGAACCACATCTCTGTTGCTTCCAATCTCTTCCTAATTTTTTTATTTATATTCCAAGATTCACAGCCATACAACAAAACAGGTTCTATATAGTTCTTCAGCACTCTCTTTCTTACATGCAATGATGATAGCGACTTATTGCATAAGATATTCTTCATTTTTTGAAATACAGCCTTTGCTTGCCCTATTCTGCTCTTAATCTCTGTTGTGCATCGTCCATCTGATGTTATAAATGTCCCTAGATATTTAAAACTATTTACTTGATGAAGAATTTTCCCTTCTATCTCTATTTCACATTTGGGTGTCACCTGTTTCTTTGATATCACCATTGTTACTGTTTTCTTGATATTCATGGAGATTCCTTTCTTTGTATCAAAACATAAAAATCTCTCATCTCTCATCTCATCATGTTCCTCTTGTACCTTGCGGTGTCGAGGTGAAGTATAAACTTTGTGAGAGTGCCCGGTTATGGGCTTCATATCGACATTCCCATGGATTCTGTTATTCCCTCCGTCCAACGTTTACGTGGTCGGCCTCTTCCTCTGTTTCCATCTGGTCTGTACATCATTGCTTGTTGTGGCATGCTGTTGACTGGTAGCCTACTTGCATGGCCAAACCATTTGACTTGCTGCTTTCTAATAAAATCTAGAGCAGCTTTAACCCCCACTTTAGTCCTGATTTCTTCATTTCTGATCTTATCTCTTCTTGATACGTTGAGCATTCTTCTCAGGAACCTCATTTCTGTTGTTGTGATTTTTCTTTTCTCTTTTTCTGTCATTGTCCAGGTTTGGCATTGGTAGCATAGAGTTGGTAGGAAGATTGTGTTGTAAAGTGCTTTCTTAGTAGTTATTGATACATGTTTGTTCTTTAATATTGGTGCCATTTGTCCAATGAGTTGATTTGCTTTATTGCACCTATTTTCGATCTCGTCTTCTGATCTGCCATTTGATGATATTATACTTCCTAGGTACTTGAAGCTCTTTACTTGTTTCAAGGGATGTTCGTTTAGGTGAATTGTTGCTGTTTGTTCTTCTTTAATTATAGTCATTACCTCTGTTTTGCTTGTGCTAATTTTCATGTTATGTTCCCTACACATTTCGTTTAGACTATTCATGTGGTCTTGTAATTCAGCTTCTGATTTTGCTATTAGTGCTTGGTCGTCCGCAAACAGGAGTTCTCTAATGGTTAGATTTGCAGATGGTTCTTCTGTGTTCTCGTCATGCGGTATTCTTGCTGTCTCTGCTTGGCTGGTTTCTTTACATATGTTGTCTATATATGTTATGAACAAGAGAGGGGACAGGACACAACCTTGTCGTACTCCAGATCTTATGGTGAAGGGTTCTGAGTGTTCTCCAGTTGCTCTCACTATGCATTCACTGTTGTTGTATAAACTTCTACATAGGTTTGTTAGATGTGTACTCACTCCATATTGTTTAAGGATTTCCCACAGCTTGTTTCTATCTACCCTATCAAATGCCTTTTCTTGGTCGACAAAGGCTAAGTAGAGTGTTTCATTGAATTCAATTGATTTTTCTATAAGTTGTCTAAGAGCAAAAATGGCGTCTGTGCATCCTTTGTTTTTCCTAAATCCAAGCTGCGTTTCGCTTAGCTGGGGTTCTAAAGTAGTTCGTAATCTTTTTTCAAGAATTTTGCAAAATATTTTCCCAGTATGACTCAACAGTGAAATGCCTCTGTATTGTGTGCAATCTCTCTTGCTGCCTTTGTTTTTCCAAATTGGGATAATTATGGCGTTTCCCCAGTCTCGTGGTGTCTGTTGTTCTACCCAAACATGGTTGAATAGTCTATGTAGCCTAGCTGTTCCTACTTCCCTTGCTGCTTTAATTAGTTCATTTGGTATTTCATCCTGTCCTGGTGATTTGTTTAATGGGGCTAATCTGATGGCTTCTATAATTTCTTCTTTTAGTATGTCTGGTTCTAGTTTCTCGGTGACATCCGTGTAGGTCTCTTGAATTCCTGTGACATCTGATGGGATGTTGAGAAGTTGTTCGAAATACTGCTTCCATCTTATTAGGATCTGTTTTTGTTCACTTATTGGTTCTCCATTTTCGCTGTTAATTATTTCAGTTGGGTCAAAGGGTTCTCCTCTGGTTCGCATTGCACTTATCTTTTTGTAGAAGTTTCTGGTTGCCTCCTTGTAGTTTTTATTTAGGGTTTCTCCATACTCTTCCCAGTCTTTTTGTTTTCCCCTCTTTACTATTCTACTCACATGTAATAAAAAAATACCATAGTTAATTAGCTGATGTTAAAACCGCCATCTGTACAGTTGTGTAGATCGCCTGAGACATGCAGGACTGGACGTAATAGGCGGGCTTTTTTATTTTGTGGTTGTATTATATCTGCAGAAAAGCGTGACGATCCTTCTAATGCTGGATCCAGTCGGTAAATAAATCACGAAGCGAAGAGCAACTCCAAGATCTTAACTAGGGTAGGATTGGTCGTAATTGAAAAAAAAAACAAAAAAAACTGGACATACACGCTAAACGCTACAAACATACCTGGATTCGAACTTGCCGACTTCAGATGACATCAGCGCCTTGATAAAGGAATATGCATACTTAGATAATGTATCTTTTGAGACTAGGTGGATCTTTGGACAATACTGTTCGGGGAATAATGCGATACTTAACGCGGACGACTAATCCTGATATAATGGTTACCGTGTCCGCCGCAGCCTCAGAAGGCTCCCTGTTCTTTCGCAGCACAAGGCCGGGATCGTTTCCAAAAACCACTGGTATCTAATGATATCACACGCCCGCCTGATCTCTTGGGTAATACGTTAGGAAACATAGTCGTCTCGGATAATGGTGAAAAACACGGGGTCCTATATTCAAGGTGTCATTGGACTTGGAAATCACAAGGTCGACTGTAGGCCTTTTTTGTTTTCCGCGTTTCCATCCCGTTTCAGGATATTGCGGTCAACATCAGCATCTTTCAGCTGTATATTGATTCCTAGGCTAGATTACGCTCATCTGCTGTGTTAAAATGGTTAGGCAAGAAAACCCGTCCATGGGTAGATAGTGTCTGCCACCTTGGATGGAGAAAGCAAACTTGACACATTTTCATATCCAAGTCATGCACCCGACCTTTGAGATGCATAAAAAAAGGTGTGGCTGACTACCCTCGAAAGAGGAATGAGGGAGAAGATGAAGAACCTCGGACTACCGGTAAGGCCATTGGCATTTCACCAGACTACGTTTGCCACAAATAAAGTTCGGGATAAAAGGAGAGAAGATGAAAACTGGAAACTTCCCAACAATTTATCGCAGCGATCACTATAAGAATTTTAATTACGCTAAAATTTCTACCGAAAAATAAGCGAAACAACTTTATTTTGTCCATAAATTTCCCCGAAAGCGATCACCCAAGCAAAAAATAACAGCAACCGCATTAAAGGGGTGTTATTATACATGCCACGCAGAAAAATATATGGAAAACTGTCTTATCTACGAACATGAACCCAAATATAACAACCAGGATCTTCTATACAGAATGAAGGAGCCGGTCTTTTCAGAAACAAGATGAATTCTTTGTTGACATGTAGCACCGTGTGCTGAGATTTGTAAAGCCATCGACAGCTGAGCTTTCCACACAAACATGTTCCTTGAACCGTGCAATGAAATATTACAAACAATTTTCTTAAAGAAGTGTAGAAGTGTCGAAAAGAGTAAGAAGTAACGAAACAAATTAACAGTATTTTTGAAGCGTTAAAGAACTTTTCATCCAGTAATTCTGTGGAGATGAACTTCGTGTTAAAGTTTTAATTGTTATTTTTAAGCTTGTTGCACAGTTAAACAGATAACCACGGAGTCATTCAAATAATTTTAGTTGGTTGGTTGGAAGGTCTCGGAAAAACTTTAGGCTTAATTTTAGAGTCGGCTGGGCTGATGTTCGGGTCGGGTGAGTCTTTCTTCTTCTTTCGTTCGCTTGAAATAAATTATATGTATCTGCAGTGTTGTGTCTTGTAATCATTTCACTTTCTGTTTAAGCTCACTCAGTGGTCTATACAATTTGGTTTCCAATGTTTATGTATGTCACAAAGTTTGCCTTGATATGTCGTGCTCGTGGCAGTCATGTAGTATGTGATCGTCAGGGAGAACCAATCCATATATGACTGATTTTTCAATCTTAAACTTTATTTACACGTGGCAGAGTGGTCAACTGTATCCTGTTCTGAGGCGCAAGATAATAGTTTATTATGATCTGTGCATGATATGGTCATCGTCTTGTGCTGGTGTTGGTGGCTTTCTGATTAATTTGATGATTCTTTTCTTTTGGTGGTATATGGCTGGTTCATCTGGTTACGCTTTCATTAGCTATCTGTTCTTTGCATTTCAACCACAAACTACATTTCAACTACCGTTAGATGTTTCTCAGCTTATTTGTTTATTGTGCACGTTTCACATGCACACAATAGTATACGTTCTATATAGCAAGTTAAGACTTCATTTCTCATTGCAGTCGGCAGCTTTTTATTGGTGAGTATTATTTCCATCTTGCAAAAGGTTACCTTTGTCATGGCGATTCTTGTTTTAATCTCAAGAAGTCATCATCTGTCAGTTCAGAAAGTAGTGTCCATAGTACTGGAAATTTCCTAGACTGGAGGGCCTAAAGTACCGATTTTGTATCTGTCAATAGCACCATAGGCTGTGTACCATGGGTGGTATTCAGTCTTTCACATACTCTAACCATGTATCTAAAATTGTATCCTTGACCATTATGACTAAGCCCGAAACGCAATCTCTACCAACCTCCGGAGTCGAGTTGTCCAACATCTGTGTGGTCATCTTAAGCTATTCATTTTTGTTCGACGTATCGATTCACTGGAATTCACCGCCCGCTTTAGCGTGTAGTTCACTTGTCCTACTATGAACGATAACTGTGTGTATTTATCAGTTGTATACTTAGTTATTTTAGTTATTTGCAAATCCTTTTCAGGACTTCGTCTAGTTCACGTTCAGTAGTTTACCACTGCTTTCTAAACCATTAGCATTCATGTCCGCCACGTCCCTTGTGGGGTTGTTGATGGTGTAAACGGTGTCTAGAAGATATGTTGATGGCAGGTACTGTAACTGAGACCTCTCTCTCTCTCTCTCTCTCTCTCTCTCTCTCTCTCTCTCTCTCTCTCTCTCTCTCTCGTGGCCCGCTCACTACGCTGTCTTACTGATGCTCAGATCTATATGATGTAACACTGCAGCAGCTTCAGATCTACACCTCTACAGCCAGCTGAGACACACTTGTTTTCTATCTGACGCTCGTTCGCTGACCACTGTAGACAGTACGCTTGGTGGACATCGCTCTCCTTATAACAGTGTGACTGTAAGACCGACATAGGAAAGTACTGAGTGACTTAAGGAATTAGTGAGGATAGGTAGGGACATGCGAAATCATGTTCGGATTCATAAAATTATAGAAGACAAACCCTTCTTCACCTTTTTCACAGCGCACCAGAACGCACGGCATATACGCAGTAGGAGAATGTGTAGTATATGCGCGTGTGACGGGGACTTCGACAGCGGAAGGTCGAGAAGATGGCAACAATAACAAAGTTAGAAGAGTTTGTGATTTGATTCCACCCGGAGCGGACGCGTGAAAGATCGTGGAAGCTTTTATAACATCTGGATTTATAGATGACACTGAGTACGTACAAGACAAATAGGACAGACCATAGAAATTTCAAGTTTCAAGGATAATAGAAAACAGAATTGAATTTAAAAAACAAAAAACATTAAGCAAGTTTGCTAGATATAATTATTATAGTTGACAGGGGAAATCATGGAATATAAGCATGAATTACTAGGATTGTTGATTGTTCATAACATCGGCGACTTTTCGCAAATATTTGGAACTATGGAATTGCTGCTTAATACAAGAAGCAAAAACGATTTGCCTGAACATTATTACATCGGTGGATATCTCATGGCATTGTTATTGAATTACCACGGATTTCCATTGGCCATGTCTTTTTCGTTATTTGATATTTTCACACAGCGAAACAACCCGAGGTACTGCCAGCAATCAGAACTGCGACAGTATGGATCATGAGCTAACCAACCCATCGATCCTTGTTTCAGCACGTCAAAAGTTGTTAATATCGGCCGTGATATGACGACAGAACTGTCGAGGATTGTGTTACAGAAAGGGAGAGTTGACGTGCTGTTACATTCTGTAGTCACTGTAACGCGTGTGATGTCGTCGATATTGCCATGTCACTCTCTATCTGTCGCAAATCCTATGCAATGCCACTCGTTGCTCACTCCTGTCACTTTTAACTTGGTCTGAGTGGAAAACATTAATCTTCATGCAACTTTCAGATGGAATATAATTGTCGGGAGAAAATACTTCCAAAATTGGTGTCGAAAACTATCTGTTGTATAATGTAAAAATACTACGTTGTGTATAATCGAGTAAAACTGTGTGTGGTCGCTAAGATGTACCATGCCTGTATGACTCGAATCAAGCTAGTTCATCTTCAAGTAGTCGCTTGTGACTTCTGCGTCTCGTGAAACGTCGAGCTCACTGACTATAATTAACAGTCTCTTTCTTGTCCTGATGTCCTCAAGCTACAACTTGTTAATTCTGTCTTTCAGGTGGTATTTTATGAGTACTGGTCTAGATTAACTCTTTCTGTGCTATGACAATACCATTGTATGAAAACCAGCAGCTGTTACGAACTCCGTATTTGGGTTTTGAGAAAGGCGTCAGTAACCTCTTCGCCACTCCGCCCGTTATGCTTAGACAGCCGAATAGTATCAGAATTTGTAATGCTTAATAATAATCGATAACCTAATTAACAATGAACCGGTCTCCGTGGCTAAGGGCTTGCCCGTATACCGGGGTTCGAAACACAGCGGTGCTGTTTTTTTCGATAAAGGTATAGGTGCCGGTCGTTCGGAAAACAATGGCAAACTACTGAACGTAAAAATTTGCCCAGGAATCACGAACTGCGAAAATGCTGGGGTTGACTGCTACGTCCTGTGAAGGACATGCAACTACATTTTTCAATCATCTCCGTGGCCAAAGGCATGCGAACGCGTTTCAAAACTCAGCTGCGACAGATTTGTGCAGCAGACCGTGTCCCGTTGAGTTATAACGTGCTGGTATGGGAGCCGGTCGTTCAGAAACAATGCAAACTACTGAACGTAACATTTGCCTAGTACATCAACATCAGCTGAAAAATGTAAGGGATACGCAAAAAAAAAATATTTAACAATGCAGTCAAATCAGATTAACACTGGACATTGTTGACGTCACTTCTAAGTGAATTATAAACACTCACGTCACAACATATAATATTATATTAGCTCGTATAGTATGTAAGGATATGGTGTATACTATTCTTTCTGACACTTGCAATGAGCAACAGAGTGTTAAGTACTACATAGAACTTATACTGCTGATCCACGACTCTGGTGATCATGTGAGATGAGGAAACATGACCACCCACGGTTATCGGCATGGCACATGATGATGATTCTCTCTGAGAGTTAACTTATTATTAAAAAATAATAGTTAATTAGTTATATGGCTTACAAAACCAAATATAATGACGTTAAAGTAAACGTCTGAGGTATAGGGTTAATGAACGCAGTTTCATAATCTCAACATTCCATCCATTATGTGCCATGCCGATAAGCCTGGGCGGTCATGTTCTGCCATCTCACTCGATCACTAGAGTCGTGGATCAGCTCCGTGTTTCTGTCTCGACCATACACGTGGCCAAGCCATCCAGGTATTTACTTCTTGGTCTTCCCCTTGGTCTCTTCCCTTCGATCTTGCGAGTCGTCACTAAGTTCTCTAATTCATCTCTTCTCATAACATGCCCAACAAATTTTGACTGTCTACGTCTAATATCTCTAATCAGTTTACGATCTTCATTTGTTTCTTGAAAGACTTGTTCATTGGTTTTTCTGTCTATTCAAGGTATTCTTTGCATTTTCCTCAGAAACCACATTCCCACAGCCATGAGATGCTTTTCAGCTTGTCTGCTCATTGTCTACGCTTCACATCCACATCAAAGTACAGGTTCTATGTAGCACTTCAACACTCTTTTTTTTTCGTTTCAATTGATATCCTTTTTATTGGTCAGTATGTTTTTCATTTTGCAAAAGCTACCTTCGCAATGGCAATTCTTGTTCTAATCTCTTCAATGCATCTCCCATCAGATGTTATGACTGTTCTGAGATAGCTGTATCGATTCACTTGTTTAAGAATATGCCCATTTACTTGTATATTACATTGTAGTATTCCTTCCTAGTGACGACCATAATCTGTCTTCTTACAATTCAATTCTAACCCTAGTTGTTCACTGTGTGCAACAACCGCATCTGCTAAATGTTGCAGGTCCTGTTAATTGTCTGCAATCAAGACTGTATCATCTCAACATTAGGGATTCGAGATCAGCTGAAGGCGATGTGGAAACAGATTTCTTTAAGTTGAGTTTTCACAGCGGTATGAACGTCGGCCGTTCAGAAAACAATGACAAACTGCATAATGTAAGCTGACTACACAATCAAATAGCCATTAAAGAGTTGATAGCGACGTTTGTTCAGGACAGGTTACTAAGTGTATACACGTTAGAAAGGTAATAAAGGGGAAACGTGAAAATATAGAGCCAAGACACAAGGAAACAAAAAGTTCAATAGTAATTAGTTTATCAAGAATGCTTAGAAAATGACGCCCCAAATACTGACTTCTTGACCATTAGAAGTGACCTTGTTGTAGCTAACAGATATCTCTCGGCTAATCTAACTGACCTAGGCCGTTTATTACACGTGGCCGTCAGTTAAGCTGTTACTCACCGACCACAGTACTAAAGATACTAACTGATATATCAGTGGATCACCTGACTTTCCATTCGGGTCACATTATATTGACCCCTGCGGGGGATCGGCAGGGATTCTGGACGTATCTCAAAACTAAAAGGGAAGACCAGGAGAACATTCAGTCAGATGACAGTTGGAACGACTAGCAGTATGATTCATCGCTGGCTGTTGAACGATAGGACGGAGGGCCTGTGGGAATGTCCTGAGTGATGTCGTTTCTTAGCTCAACTCAACTTAACTAAAACAGTAGCACCTTACGACATGCATGGTAGTCCATAGCGATAGCGATATTATTCTTTACCTTTCTTTAGGGTCCCGGTAGCAAACGGGGTGATTATAGAAAGAAGATATCTTACGTTTGTGACATTTTCAATTTCTTCAATGTTTATATGTGATTTTCGATGGGCATGACGTTATGTCCGCACACATAATTCTTTTTTTAATGTCCAGAAGGAGATTTATATTTCATGCACGATTTGATTATTACGCTGTTATAATGCCATCTTTTCGTAATTTATCTTCTGTAGTGAAGCCAACAGCTTTTGTCCGGCACTTCATCTCGCGTGTAATGAGCGCTCTCTCTTGAGATTTAAACAGGTGCGAGATTAGGCCTTGACAACCGAGATAGGATATAAATATCTATCTTGTTTACCATTTGTCGTGTGGTTTCCATGTTGATGTCTGGGATGTTGTGTAATGATGGCAGCTGATATGTAACAGCATATACAATTTGTCAAGATGTCCGCGCCGACGTGCTCAAACCGCCTGCCTAGCGGTTGAAGGTCGTGGAGTTGTTTCTGGATGAACTCCGTCGTTTGTGTCACAAAGGCAGTGTTTTTGAAGAACCCTGGCTGTCGTCGCTGGAGATACAGAGTTCATACTCTGTGCGACGGCTGAGCGCGGAAAAAAATTGAGCCATGAGGGGTAGAACCCACGTAGTTTTGTCGATCTTCTTGCTTGTAGCTCTGTTTACCTTTTCATGCGCTCAGATAGGCACCCCGACCAGTGAAAATAGTGACTGGATATTTAGTTAATGGTTGTATATGATGTTTGTGATATGCGCATGATACGTTTTCGTGTGTTTGTGTGTGTGTGTGTGTGTGTGTGTGTGTGTGTGTGTGTGTGTTGTGTGTGTGCGTGTGTGTGCATAAATTACATTCTCATAATCTGTCTGTCTATAGGTAGGTAGGTTGGGTTCGATTGGTGTGTATATGTGTGTATACATGCATATTTATATCTCTCTCGACCTCCCTCCCTCTACTCCCCATAAATTACATTCTCATAATCTGTCTGTCTATAGGTAGGTAGGTTGGGTTCGATTGGCGTGTATATGTGTGTATACATGCATATTTATATATCTCTCGACCTCCCTCCCCCACTCTCTCTCTCTCTCTCTCTCTCTCTCTCTCTCTCTATATATATATATATATATATATATATGTGTGTGTGTGTGTGTGTGTGTGTGTGTGTGCTAGCGCTTGCGTACCCTCTCCCCACCCCGCCCCCACACTCACACGCGATTTCTTAAAACCCCAGGATACGGTTATTGTCGTGTCCTCCTTTAAAGTGTCGTCCCTGGAGTGAGGAGATCCGACACCCACATTATAATATATTTTTTTTTCCCCTCAATATTCTGGAGAATCCACCAGCTTCCGTCCAACACACTCCATCAGCCTATGGACACCTTTTCCTATCACTCTCACACTGTCGTACTATGCCCCCTTCTCATACTTTCCCCAACGCAACATACTCAACAACTCTTGCTTCTAGAAATTAATAAAGATTAATTTATTAAAATAAAAGTGTAACGTGTATGAGACGTGTATGCGAAGAAAATGTGTGACGTGTTCTATAAAGTGTGTAGACTCTGTCTCTCAGACATCAACTCAGTCAGCTGATCACAGCAAAGATAGACCACAGCACGTTACGTCAGAACAAGTACGTCTCACCCGTTGCCGGAACCATCTTGCCGGATAATGCTTTGCCTCTGTAGACCTCTGGTAATCCAATTTCATGAACATCCGAAATAGACACCGGTGGTATTAAGAGTTAATCCGGGACCGGTTGCACTCTACACAATGTCCGTTCCTAATGTTCCTAAACAAACTGCACAAGTCTTTTGCAGTGTGTACACAGTCATTAATGTTAATTGTTACTGTACTGGATCCTCACTCGTGTCTATCTAGCCTCAAGTATAATGTCTTGTGTTCTATTACACGAGATTATATAACACTAGGTAACTATAAGATTGTTCTCCGGTAGTTACTACTGTCTGATGCTGTATGGTGCATCTGTAATCATCACTATGTGTGGTGAATCAACGTCCTTTTAGCTTTTAGTTGCTTTCTGTATGCAACGTTATTGACTCTTGAACTGGTGTTCTTCAGAATGGGTTTTTTAAGTCTTTCCCAAAACTTGTTGAGTTTCCTTGGATCTGGTAGGGAACCTAGGATAGAAACAACACATCTGGTGATAGTACTAGTCACTGATCCTTTCGGCTGAGTGTAAGCCTATCACCTTGCTTAATGATCTTTAGCTAACTAGACTTAGTCATAGAGCAGATTAGCTACCCACCTAGAGTCGAATCAGGCTATGACAAAGAAAAATATCAGCAAACAGAATGCGGAACCCCGCCCACCAGGGACACCTACGGGAGGATCCCAATTATCCTTCATTACTCAACTAGTAAAGCTTATCAACACTTCACTAATCTATTCTAGCTAACAGAGCCAAGTATCACTTCCCTAATCTAGCTAGTTTCCACTAACAGTGCTAATCATCACACTATAGTTTAACAAGGCTACTGCCTAAAGTAATTATAACGAATATATTATAATAAGTTATACCTTAAATGGCACTACTGCAGTCCTATAAATCATATCTACATCTGCCATATAGGCACGTGTAAAATTAAGTCACTAATTAACACACGGTAGATATTATTTCCACTAGGCGCTGCAGTGCCCTCACTCCGACTAGAGCATTATTCAAGTCCACCCTAGTTGATCCCAACTCGAGTTTATATGGCAAACTACCCAAGTTGTCCACGTGACGTTATCCTTTTCGCCCCCACACAGGTGTTATTTGGACATATCAGCCATTTGCAAGAATCTATTTTCCTGGCTTTAGTCCTGTCAAAGTTGTCAGTAATTGTTAAGATTTTCAAAACAAGTCAGCCAGTTTATGTCTACTTCCAACAAAGAGTTGCAAATAACCCCGTCAACTTCTCGATGTGCCGGAAACCAAGAATTGACAGATGCACTGTTTTCCTGTCTCTCGCTGCCAATTCCGGTTTGTCTCTGACTGTTGACAACTGTCAAGCTTCTGTTCAGTGGTGACAATCCCAGCAGCCATTTCCGTCTGATGTGTTTATGATTTGTCAAAGTGATATCTGATTCAGCGCACTCACTTCCTCCTCACTCACCACCAAATGTGTATATGGGCTGACCTGATGTAACCTGTGCTGTTTTTCCAGTACGGCTGTTGTGGGCCTAGAAAATACACGCCCAGCAAACGTCGGTATATTTATCTGTTTAACTCATGGCAATCTCGCGACAGTTATCACCTGGAACGCCAGTGGCAAACCTTATAGGACAGGTTTGCCTGGCAGATGGTATTCCATACAGAGAATATGCTATATATGAATGCTCCCTGATAATCGTGACAACTACATATGGCAACGAGCGTGTAATGATGCAATGCTACAATGTTCATACACGTCGTATTTAGGTATTTTAAAATGAAACATGGAGGGATTGCTGCTTGTTCTGACTTAAAAAATGCACATACCAATATCCTTGGTTCTGTTATGTCTTAATGTGAAGCTTGGAGGCACTGAGAGCTGCACGTGGTACCCCATCACACACCGGACAATGGTTTGTTGATTCATTGTCAGCCTCTGGAAGATTGCGTTTCAACTCTTAAATCCGATGGATTTGTGATCAAGACTTTTGAGCCATGAACAACGACGAGCATTAGTTGGAGCGGTTCTGGTACGGATACGTTTGTCCTGAGCTGGTACCGAAGTACATTCTACACGAGAGTTGGTAGCAAAATACATCCCCCATGAGAGCTGGTACCGAAGTACATTCTACACGAGAGTTGGTACCAAAATACATCCCCCATGAGAGCTGGTACAGAGCTCTCAATCCCCTCTCGCAACCCAAAAACCGTGGGGTGTGCAAGCAGTCAATTCCGCGGAGAGACACATTACAATATAACCTGGTCATGGTTCAGCACAGCACATACAGACTGGCCGGTAATAGGCCTAGACTGGCACTGTCGCTTCCACAGGTTTTAGGTATTCATTAATTGGGGGGCTGAATGGTCTTGAGGTATGGTGTCCGCCTCGAGTGCTGGAGGTTCAAGGGTTCAAGCCCCGGTGAGGGCCGGGATTGTTTCACGTGGACTTCTAGTAACAATATTTCCCCTGGTCTCTGGGTAGTGAGATCGGACGCCCGTATTTATTGTTGCGCACGCAAAAATCCCCCCCCCCCCCCCCCCCCCCCCCCCCCCACATATCCTTTACTAGACATCGCTGTCAACACCAGCATTTTACCGCTGTCGTTGATTTCTTGGCAAGATTACGCTCAGTAGTTTGCCATTGCTTTCTGAGCTGATCGGCCGGCTCACTTATCCCGTAAGTTACCAACGCGGCGAGAACGGCTTCCAATTCTCGCGCGCTGCATTACCTTACGTGGATAAACGGGATTACGGAGAAAGTCGCACTAACGGTGCTGCCCGGGCAAAATTTCGAGTTAAAAATCTACCCAAAGACGGTGCTACGGATTTCGTGCACTAAGGTGAGATTCTCCGGACTCAGGCTTGAGTTAAGAGTAGAACGGATCACTTATGGGTTACACCCGTGTACTGTCATGTTGATCCGTTGACTAAACTAAAACTAAACTAGGTATTAATTGCCAACAGACTTCAGCCGGAGGGGGGATCAGGGCCATAATGAAAAGACAACTAAAATTTACGGGGCATGTTGAGTCTCTCTCTCTCTCTCTCTCTCTCTCTCTCTCTCTCTCTCTCTCTCTCTCTCTCTCTCTCTCTCTCTCTCTCTCTCTCTCTCTTTCTCTCTCTGTCTCTCTCTCTGTCTCTCTCTGTCTCTCTCTCTCTCTCTCACTCTCTCTCTCTCTCTCTCTCTCTCTCTGTCTCTCTGTCTCTCTCTCTCTCTCTCTCTCTCTCTCTCTCTCCCCTCATCATGTTCCTCTTGTACCTTGCGGTGTCGAGTGAATAAGTGAAATAGAGCATTTGGCCTTGCGTGGGAGAGTACTGGGCAGGGGAAGAGGGAATAAAGTGGGGGGGGGGGGGGGGGTAACAAAAAGATGTTTGTGGAGAACTGAAGAGCTGAGCTGCGAACAACCAGATGTAATGAGTTTCTTTACTTGCAATTTAGACAGCCAATGGGCAACACCAAATTCATCAAAATACCAGACGGCATAGCAGATTAGATAGTCATAATGATTCATGTCTGCTCCAGGCCACCATAAAGAAGGAGAAGATCTTCATGTGCAAGACTGACCAGTTTACCCATGGCTTGTGAACATGCGTCAGGTCTTTGTACAGAGATGAGGGGCATTTAACTAGCACACGAGGATATCTGGAGATTTAAATGATTGATCTGACTGACTTTAAATGTCGACACTGCCTGAAATGGGTACCAGGGAATGCGGTAGGAAGGAAAGGCTATCGGTACAAAACTGACCACATCACCCATTCAGTGCCCATTGGTCTAAAACAATATTAGGCCATTACATTATACCCAATCGGGAGGTGTCGTAAGTCTTTCTTACTTACTTTAGTGTCGTCCTTGGAGTGATGGGAATCAACACCACATTTTTATTACCCCAATATTGTTGTCTTAGAGAAACCACCAGACCCCGTCCACAACACTCCATCAGTCTGTCGACACCTCTTTCTTACTCTCACTCACCCTTAGATCATGCCCTCTTCTCACTCTTCCCCAACATAACATACTCCACAACTCTAGCTTTAACAAATAAATACAAAATAATTTATTAAGCAAAGAGTATAGGTGTGATAGGTGTGAGAAGTGTGTGTGTGTGTAATGTTTAGAATGTGTGTCGAATATTCTAGTGGGTGCAGACTTAGACCAAGTAGCTGAAGAGCCCAGCCCGATCATCCCAGAAAGGATCACACCACATCTTCATTCAGTCCACGATGACCTCACCAAGGCATGAATCCCTCCTGCTAGATGTCGACTTCCACCGGTGGTTGATTGATCATGTATATACCTAGTCGCAGTCTGAAATTGATCATGCCTGGATCACACACCGTTAATACCTGTCCCTATTGTTCGGTGACTTATAACATCCTTGTCTATTGATGACACGAAAATACTGTTCCTTGAAATAAATGTAATTCCGGTCTAATGTTTCTACTGTTCACCTGACCACTGTTATAATAATTACCTAATCAGTTTTTACTGTTCTATTCCCATGTGATGTGGAAAAACAGTATCTATTAGTCTTTTTACTCGTCGTGTGAGAACATAATACCCACTGGACTTTTCCCATGTGGTGTAACAAAAACCAACTCTAGTGTTCTGTTCATATGTGATGTTTGAAAAACATTAATCTCACGATTTGGTCTTTCTCCAAAATGATGCGGAGAAAACAATCACTAGTATTCTGCTACCGTTTGATAAATTCTTTCATGATTTTTCCTTCAAACCCCTTTCCTCATGGGCCCAGTGCAAAAGCTGCTGAATAACTGCCTGCACTAAAGTCTCCATTCTCAGTGACTTGAGTGACCTAAAGGAACCTGTCAATGAGAGAACAACATATTTGGTGATAGCAACTGTCTCTGACCTCCATTGGATGGGGGTAGGTTGACATCCTCACTCAGATACACGACAGTGAACCAACGCTGTCATGGGCATAGGAGTTCTTCACTCCGGTCTGCGGTGGGTTAAGATCAGGACAGAGCAAAAATGTAAAGTGTAGACCCCTAGCAGACCTCACTGGAAGATCCCATCATTGTACATTCTCCCCATCCCCAATCTCCCCAAATATCACCCTACTACACAATTCTCACTAGCAGAGCTAATTCTATTCATTACTCTAGCTAGTTTTACCGAGGCTACTGCTTATATTAATTAGGCTTAAATATACTCTCTACAATACCTTAAGCACAGTTGCATCAATCCTGGGTGACATCTATAACTTGCCATTAAGGCATATGTTATCTAATGTTACTTAAATCTAACACAATAGATGCTCTCCGAATTTCCTAACTGAAGCACTCACACAAAAACACGTCAATCTTAGTCACAATCCTTGGCCACACTAATGTATCCCAGTCTTGTTTATTCACAGCGCTAGGAGTGTTCCCGAGAAATCTGTGATGTTCCGCGGTTGTCGCTCAAGGGCCCTAACTAAGTTCAAAATCTTAGCTCCCTTGTCCTTACTCAATGCAGGAGTTAACTTCTCCTGTCCTGACAACCCAAAACAAGCCCGCGTTGCTGCATTGTCTCAACAACAAGCCGCCAATTCCTTTTGATGTCAGAAACCTCTCAAGGTCTCCCGACCGCTCCCAACAAGTTGCAGCTGCTAACACCGACTGTCCTTGGTATTGTTGACATCTGATTGTAACCGGCAGTGAATTCGCGACAGGAGGTTACCATGGCGATGCGGGCAAGCCGTCTGTCTCCCGCTCTGAAGATCCTGCATTCGTTTTCGGTCTGTCTCGTTCATACCACAGATGCAACTTTTCAGGTTTTTTCTTTTTGTTTATAAGGGCTCGCGGTTTCCCGGGGACGACAACCGCCCTATGAGGTTCTATGTCCCTGTTTGTCATACGGACTGCGGCATCTGCTTGATCAAGTGCAGATACTACACAATAATCATAGCCTAAAGGCCGAGAAGCGATATTCCTGGGGGTTATACGGAGTTCACGCTTTCTGCGATGATCTCGGCAAGCGGTTTGCCGGTCTGTGGAGTTGAGCTTCTCGGCTTTACTTTACTTTTCCATATATCTTCCATATCTATATCTATAAAAATCGATGTATGTATGTATGTATGTATGTATGTATGTATGTATGTATGTATGTATGTATGTATGTATGTATGTATGTATGTATGTATGTATGTATGTATGTATGTATGTATGTATGTATGTATGTATGTATGTATGTATGTATGTATGTATGTATGTATGTATGTATGTATGTATGTATGTATGTATGTATGTATGTATGTATGTATGTATGTATGTATGTATGTATGTATGTATGTATGTATGTATGTATGTATGTATGTATGTATGTATGTATGTATGTATGTATGTATGTATGTATGTATGTATGTATGTATGTATGTATGTATGTATGTATGTATGTATGTATGTATGTATGTATGTATGTATGTATGTATGTATGTATGTATGTATGTATGTATGTATGTATGTATGTATGTATGTATGTATGTATGTATGTATGTATGTATGTATGTATGTATGTATGTATGTATGTATGTATGTATGTATGTATGTATGTATGTATGTATGTATGTATGTATGTATGTATGTATGTATGTATGTATGTATGTATGTATGTATGTATGTATGTATGTATGTATGTATGTATGTATGTATGTATGTATGTATGTATGTATGTATGTATGTATGTATGTATGTATGTATGTATGTATGTATGTATGTATGTATGTATGTATGTATGTATGTATGTATGTATGTATGTATGTATGTATGTATGTATGTATGTATGTATGTATGTATGTATGTATGTATGTATGTATGTATGTATGTATGTATGTATGTATGTATGTATGTATGTATGTATGTATGTATGTATGTATGTATGTATGTATGTATGTATGTATGTATGTATGTATGTATGTATGTATGTATGTATGTATGTATGTATGTATGTATGTATGTATGTATGTATGTATGTATGTATGTATGTATGTATGTATGTATGTATGTATGTATGTATGTATGTATGTATGTATGTATGTATGTATGTATGTATGTATGTATGTATGTATGTAGTTG
>JACEFZ010007572.1:0-30000 GCA_014155875.1 Cepaea nemoralis
AGAAAAATTTGGTGAATATTTCTCTACTTTGGGCGATACCTTTTTATACTTGCTTAACAAATTTCGTACTTTTCCTAATTTTTTTGGGGATATTTCGTTACTTGGACAATATTTTCCCATTTGGGTAACAAAAATTTCCCCATTTTGCCCAAATTTTTCCTTTTTAAAATATGTTCCTACTTTTTTAAAATTTAGGTGATATTTTCTCTGTTTGGGCCATACCTTTTCATACTTCTTAAAGGTTTTTGTACTTTTCATAATTTTGGGTTTGGGAAATTTTGTTTTGTCAAACTTTTTCCCCCTTTTGGGTAACAAAATTTTTCCCATTTGGCCAAGGTATTTTTCCCCTTTTGGTTTAAATATTTCCTACTTTTTTTAAGTTTGGGTGATATTTTTCTCTTTTGGTCGAACATTTTTTATACTTGCTTACAAAGTTTTTTCTTTTCATAAGTTTGGTTTGGTTTTTCGTTACTTGGTCAATCTTTTTTCCCCATTTGACTAAAAATTTCCCCACTTTTCATAGTGTGGACAAGATATTCGTTACGTGGGCAAAATTTTTTCTATTTGCTAAAAATTTTTCCCATTTGGCTAAGATATTTTTCCCTTTTGGGTTTCAAGTTCCTACTTTTTTAAGTTTTGGGGATATTTTCTCTTTTGGTCGATACCTTTTCATACTTGCTTAACAAAGTTTCGTACTTTTCCCATTTTTTGGGGGGTATTTTCGTTCTTGGACAATATTTTCCCCATTTGGGTAAAAAATTTTTCCCATTTGGGCCCAAAATATTTTCCGTTTGGTTAAAAATGTTCTTACTTTTTATAATTTTTGGTGATATATTTCTCTGTTTGGTCGTACCCTTTTTAATTGCTTAACAAGTTTCGTACTTTCCCACGTTTGTTTGGGGGTATTTCGTTACTTGACATATTTTCCCCCTTTGGGTAACAAAATTTTTCCCATTTGGCCAAGATATTTTCCATTGGTTAACATATTTCTTACTTTTTATAAGTTTAGGTATATTTTCTCTGTTTGGGCGATACCTTTCATACTTGCTTACAAAGTTTCGTACTTTTCCTAATTTTTTTTGGGGGTATTTCGTCACTTGGCAATTTTTCCCCCATTTTGGGAACAAATTTTTTTATTTCCAAGGGATTTTCCTTTAGTTAAAAATGTCTTACTTTTTTATAATTTAGGTGATATATTTCTCTGTTTGTCGATACTTTTCATCTTTCTTAACAAAGTTTTGTACTTTTCCCAGTTTGGGGTTGGGGTTTTTTCGTTTTTGTCTCTTTTTTTTCATTTGCTAACAATTTTTCCCCACTTTTTTTAAAATGTGGACGATAATCGTTTAATGGGCAATATTTTTTCTATTTGGCTAACAAAATTTTTCCCATTTGGGTAGTATTTCCCCATTTGCCCAAAATATTTTCCATTGGTTAACTATGTTCCTACTTTTATAAGTTTGGGGAATTTTTTCTCTTTTGGACATACCTTTTCATACTTCTTAACAAGTTTCGTACTTTTCATAAGTTTGGTTTGGGGAAATTTTGTTTCTTGGGCAATCTTTTTTTTCCTTTTGGGTAACAAATTTTCCTTTTGGGCCCAAAGGGATTTTCCTTTTGGGTTTAAAATATTTCCTACTTTTTTTAAGTTTTGGGGGGGTATTTTCTCTGTTTGGTCGATACATTTTCATACTTTCTTAACAAAGTTTTGTACTTTTCATAAGTTTGGTTTGGTTATTTCGTTACTTGGTCAATCTTTTTTCTCATTTGACTACAAATTTCCCTACTTTTCATAAGTGTGACAAGATATATCGTTACGTGGTCAATTTTTTTCTATTTGGCTAACAAATTTTCCTATTTGGCTAAGATTTTTTCCATTTGGTTAACAAAATGTTCCTACTTTTTATAAGTTTGGGTATATTTTTCTGTTTTTGACCAATTTTTTAATATTTTGTCTAACATATTTTTTTATTTGACGGTTGAAGTGGTACTAGAACGTGTTTTTTTGTCTGGTTTGAAGTGTGGCGCGAGCGGGTACACTGACAAATAACTTATTGGTCTTGGAAATGGTTTTCTGGAGAAAAATGTAAAGACACTATGGACACATAGAAAGGAAATGAAAATGTGGCTATCTATTTGATACGTGATAACGTCCTGATTAAGACGGGGACATGTGATCTGTCATGTTACTGCATTGCCAAAGGGGATCGGGGCTTTTGTGTTTTATGCTCGGTGTCCTTTTTGTAACCGGATAACACAGACTACACGGTTTAGAAAAAAGAGAGGAAGGGGGGGACCTTTTACCCTTCAATGCAGTGTTGATGATGCAGTGTATTCCTCCTATCACAGTGATCTCATACGTTAGGTTCCCTGACTCGACCCGTAAGATACCCTTTTTGTTTCCCTCTTAATCACGTGTCTCAGATGCCCATTCCCCCGTGACCGGGTTGACGCCATATTTGACCAGTTTTAGTGAAGAACGTGTTTGGTTGTAGCAATTACCCTGTGTGATAGGGTCGACGCCATCTTTGACCGGATGTACTATTTTCCATTGTGTCGACTGTCCATAGTGCTTTTGATCAATACAAAATCAGTGCTCGAGGCGCTCCTGTCAGGGAAATTACCAATACTAAGGACATTACTTTCTGAACTTAGCAGTCGGCATAACGTCTTGATCATTTCATCGATCACTTTAATCATCATCATGTCACTACACATACCATACCCTACAATTTAAGTGATCCTTCGACCACTTGATCACTACTTCACCAGTACTTGACCACTATTTGAATATGTCCTTACTTATTTTACCATCACCGTTTCACTACACGTACCATACCCTATAATTAAGTGGTCATTCGACTACTTGACCACTACCTTGACCACAATTTGAGCACCGCTTGACCACTGCTTGACCACTACTTGACCACTGCTTGACCACTAATTTACCATCCTTTAAGCATCACCATATCATTACAATCACTGTTCCCTAAAATTTCCCTAAAATTTTCGTCACTTAACCAACACTTGACCACTAATTTACCACCCTTTAAGCATCATCATATCATTACAATCACTTTTCTCTAAAATTTTCCTTACTTGGCCACCACTTGACCACTGCTTGACCACTGCTTGACCCCTAATACCTGTTACCCACCCCTTACCGCCGAATGATACTACACTATATCCATTACAATCAGCGATCTTTAGCTTTCAAGGTTTCATTTGTAACACGTGTTATGTTAGTGAATAAGTCACTACGACCCTCTACATAGCACTACTAGCCGCTACCCACCCCTTAATAAATTTAAGTAAGCTATACCCGCTAAAATCATTAAATCGGCCATCTTTACTTTTTAAGGTTTTCATTTGTAACCCGTATGATGATAGTGTATTGGCAGCTACGACACTCTAAAAATCACTAATAGCCGCTACCCACCCCTTACCAACGAATTTCACTAAGCTATACCCGCTAAAATCCATATTATCGGCCATTTTTACTTTTTAAGGTTTTCATTTGTAACCCGTATGATGATAGTGTATAGACCACTACGACACTCTACAAAGCACTACTAGCCGCTACCCACCCCTCACCAATGAATTTCACTAAGCTATACCCGCTAACATCAATAATATCGACCCTCTTTACATTTTAAGGTTTTCATTTGTAACCCTGTGATGATAGTGTTTAAACCTGAACAGCTTAGTCTCACCCCACGCGCCCACCCCCTTGCCACCACCCCGCACCCCGTCGTTATTTATTTTTATTTTTATTTATTTTATTTTATTTTTTAATAATTAATTAAAATTTTTATACACCCACTCAATAGTTATCTGCCCTTAGAAACATAAAATCTTAGAATTATCTCCCTTAGATGTGACCTAGATATCACCCCGTACCCCACCCAACTATATGACCGAGGGGGAGTGAAAATCAGCCGAGGTCAAGGTCAATTGCCGGATTAATCCGGCAAATAAGAACCGATTTGCACATTGTATACTACTATCCTGCACCAGTACCTTGTTCAGTGGTTCAGACCCAGCCAACCTGTCGGCCTACAACCCTGTCCACATCTGCCTTATCCTGCACCAGTACCTTGTTCAGTGGTTCAGTGGTGCTACAACCCTGTCCACATCTGCCTTATCCTGTACCAGAGCCGTGTTCAGTGGTTCAGATCCAGCCAATCTGTCGGCCTACAACCCTGTCCACATCTGCCTTATCCTGTACCAGAGCCGTGTTCAGTGGTTCAGATCCAGCCAATCTGTCGGCCTACAACCCTGTCCACATCTGCCTTATCCTGCACCAGTAGCTTGTTCAGAGGTTCAGACCTAGCCAATCTGTCGGCCTACAACCCTGTCCACATCTGCCTTATCCTGCACCAGTAGCTTGTTCAGTGGTTCAGACCCAGCCAATCTGTCCGCCTACGTTTTCTGTAAGACATTTATTGTCCTGGAGCAGTTTCCCGCCATGTATCAGTCATGTGATAGCACCATAACATTCTGTAGGCCTGAATTTTCGGGAAACTCCGTGGCGAAGTGGTCAAGCTGTCTGACTCGCACTCCGAAGGTTGCGCGTTCGATTTCTGGCTACGTCTTTCGGTTCACGAGTGCATTTTTCTAGGAGACTCCTAGGGGTCGTCGCCGGAGCTACGGAGTTCGTGCTTTGTGCGATGCTTTCAGCAATTCGCTGCGGAAAGAGACTGAGCCAGATGGGATAAAAACCCAGTGTAATAAGTCGACCCTGTTGACTTTTAAGCGATTTTTTTTAAGCACTGAGGAAGAGTTGCTAATCGTTTCCTCACATTAGCATGCGACCAGCCCAGTCGTCAAAGTAAGCGGTTTATAACGGATTTATCCATGGGGATAAGACTTTACCGGAATCCGGTAGTATGGCCAGGAAGCAGTTGCGGTTTGCGTTAAATTTGATTTCACTCTTTCTTCCACTGAATGCGTAAAAATCGTTCCAAGACCTAAGAGACCTCCTGGTCGTTAAATTACACGGCGGGCTTCCCCCGAGCCAAGTCAAACTATTGTCTGTCCAGACATTTTATCCCCGCATCAAAATTAGATTGTTTCACACCAGTGTAACAATTAGATTGTTCCGCTCCAAATGTGAAAATTAGATTGTTCCGCTCCAGTGAAAGAAATTAGATTGATACAACTAGAATATAAGAACTCTATTTCGGCTAGCATCATGCTAATGTGATCCGCCATACTTCAAGTTATCTCTTTAATTCTAGACTGTTCGTCGTCCTGATCGTGTAATTTTCGTCTCTTTTGCAGCCTCATCATCATTATCATCATCATTATCATCGTTATTGCTCTTAATGCTTATTTGGGGGCCATGTTTCTTCCCTGAGTTAGTTTCTGTTCAGATGGCCAGTGTCCCAGATTTTCAAGTGCTGATATAGATTATTTCTATGGCAGTTCGTGTTTCCATATTGTTTGCGTGATTTATAGTCGTTCAGCATGGTATAGTTCCTAATGTTTTGTGTGTTTCTATATAGATCGTCTTGGTATAGTTTCTAGTCATTCATTTGTTTTTGCATAGATCGTCTCGGATAGTTCCCAGCCGTGAGTGTGTTTCTGCATAGATCGCTAAGGTATAGTTTTCAGCCTTTTGTGTGTTTCTACGTAGATCTATGTGGTATAGTTTGTAACCTATTGTGTGTTTCTAGATAAATCGACTTGGTATAGATTCCAGGCTTTTGTGTGTTTCTGCATAAATTGTCATGGTATAGTTTCCAGTCATTCGTGTGTTTCTACATGGATCATCTTGGTATAATTTCCAGCCATGTTAGTGTTTCTACGTAGATCATCTTGGCATAGTTTTCAGCCATTTGAGTGTTACTACATCGATTGTCATGGATTCCATCCATTAAAGCATTTATACATAGATCATCTTGGTATAGTTTCCAGCCATTTGAGTGTTACTACATCGATTGTCATGGTATAGTTTCCATCCATTAAAGCATTTATACATAGATCATCTTGGTATAGTTTCCAGCCATTTGAGTGTTACTACATCGATTGTCATGGTATAATTTCCATCATTAAAGCATTTATACAATATATTGTATATATTTATATATTGTAAATATTTATACATAGATCATCTTGGTATAGTTTCCGGCATAGTTTTTCCAGTATAGCTTTTCCAGTCATTTGAGTGTTACTGCCTCGATTTTCATGGTATAGTTTCCATCCATTAAAGCATTTATACATAGATCATCTTGGTATAGTTTCCAGCCATTTGAGTGTTTCTCTATAGATCCTTGGTATAGTTTCCAGCCTTTGTTTGTTTCTGCATAGTTTGTCTTTGTATAATTTCCAGTCCTTGGTGTGTTTATACACAGGTCATCATGGTATAATTTCCATTCATTTGTATGTTTCTGCATAGATGGTTTTGATATAGTTTCCAGACCTTTGTGTCTTTCTACATAGATCGCCACAGGCCAGCTTTCACTCTTCTATGTGCGACATGTGAGGTGAGGAGGCCAGTTCTCTACCTCGTCGCCTCGCTTTTCCAATTTCCAAAACAGTATCAACATTGTCTAATGCCCATTGTATGATCCTGGGTCGACGCTGGAGTCTGACGTGTCGAAAGAATTAAATCTTGTCTTAGCCGAGAATTGAACCAGAACCGCTGTCTCGGCAGTCAAGTACAGCAACCACTATGGCACCGCGGCTCCCAAAATGCCTAGTATTCCCCAAAAACCACTGCTGTTACTAAATAATTATGTGTTTATAAACAACAGAATCCTCTGTTAAACATTAAAACGCTTCTTTAAACACGAATTTTTATCTAAACACCCTTAATTTTCTATAGGTTATTTGTATGTTTCTATTTTTTTTTTAACAAAAAAGCTTTCCTGTTCTTACAATGTCATAAAAAGAGAATCCTCCGAAGTCGGAGAGTGTCTGCCTGCACGGCGAGGAACCACCAGTCTGCACACCAATAAGCCAGACATGGGACAACGGATACTCACGCAAACCTCAGGTCCTGTATGACATCACACTGATGTTGGACAACAGGTTGTCTTCATCCGACATACAGGACTTCACGCTGGAGATCACAGCCAGCGAACACAAGCAAGCAAGCATGAAAAGAGAAGCATTGGAGACAATTGAAAAAGATCAATGGGACTACAGGCAGAGGGAGACCAAGAGAAATTATGCTGGATGGATTGAGACGGTGGTATGGAGGAATATCATCAGCAGAGTTATCCAGAATACCAAAGACCGAAGATCTGTGGAGAGCCATGAACGCCAACGCCAGCCGGCACGGCACTTGATGATGATGATGATGATGATGATGATGATGATGATGATGATGATGATGATGATGATGATGATGATGATGATCACACAATCAGTGTTATACTAAACGTCACTAGCATCCTGTAGCAGGTCGCTCCCATAACGGCCATACCAAGAGTCTCGATCTCTTGCTAGTTGCCCTTCCTCCTGCACCCTCATGCCCCAGGTGTCTGCAGTGTCTTGTGTCCATCTTCGTGCTGGTCGACCACTGCCTTTTCTCCCAGTAGCCTTGCCTTCCATCACTGTCCCTTCCCAGCCAGTGTGACTACATGCTGTCTTTTATTTCAACTTCATTGGCTCATTTCTGTTCTCCTAAACATTATAGTGCTTCTACACATTCTCATAGTTCTGCTGAATGTTAGTGCTATTCTAAGCATTATGGCAATATAAACACTAGTGTTGTTATAAACATTGTGGTAATATAAACACTTTTTTTTTCCATATCCCTTACGGAATTTTTCAGTCAACATCAGCATTTATTAGCTGCTGTTGATGCAATAGGTAAGAATGCGTTCAGTAGTTTGCCATTGCTTTCTGAGCGACTGGCTCACATACCCCGTAAGTTACCGATGCGGTGAGAACCGCTACCGTTTCTCGCGCAGGTTACGTTACGCGCGAGAATATACGAGATTACGGAGAAATACGTTAACACATAGGCTAGGAAGACTGGCAATATAAACACTAGTGCTATTTTAAACATTATGGCAATATAAATACTAGTGCATTCTAAACAGTATTGTAATATAAACACTAGTGTTATCCTAAACAGCACGGCAGTCTAAACATTGCGGTTATTCTAAACATTATGGTAGTTCAAAATCTAGTGCTGTTCTAAACATTATGGCAATATGAAAACTAGTACTAAGTGCTGTTCTAAACACTATGGCTGTGCTTCTAAACAATACAACATTTCTTCCCGCTGCCTCCCATTATGCATATTGTAAAGAAACGACAATTTTGTTCTTTTATTCCGTCCTTTATTAACGTTTTCCTTGTACTGTTGAGCACTGCAGCCATCTTTTCAACAACCATCTTCTCCGCAACTACTACCAGTCTCATCAACCATTACATCCTCTGTTGTCTCCCTTACTTTACCGCTCTCCTGCTTGGCGTTGTTTTTTAATTAATCCTTTCCCTCCCTTTATTTTAGGAGCGGATCAATATGTTTTACGGTGGACGGGGCTCCGGATCCCAGGGAGCGGGGAACTAATTCACTGGGAGCGAGGTAGCAGATCGCCGGGAGCGGGAGGGTTGGGCGGTGCTGTGTGTCCAGCTCTGCTCCCACCGGTGAATGCGGGGTGTATTAGAAATAAGGCCCGCGCGTGCAGCGCGGCCGAAGATCCCGGCAATAAGTACGTGTTAAAATGTTCGTGTTTTCAAACTGTAATCAGGTTTCTGGAACAAATCACCAGGGGAATTCACACGTGCTTTCAGTGTGCTGGATAGATCGGTGTATAACGCCGGAGGTCGTGCGCGGTGAGTGTCGCGATCTGTTTTACTCTTTGAAGTCCGGGTCTTGTTTCCAGACATTGCGAGGTTTGGACGGTGTAAAAAACGCATTGAACAAATTCATGGGATGAACGCAGTGTGTAAGCGCTGGGCGTTGATGGAGAACTTTGGTCCGTGTGAACTGAATACAAGCTGATGATGCGGCGTCTTCTTCCAGCAAATAGGTAGGATGAAATTGAATGTCTATCTATCTATCTATCTATCTATCTATCTATCTATCTATCTATCTATCTATCTATCTATCTATCTATCTATCTATCTATCTGTCTGTCTGTCTGTCTGTCTATCTATCTATCTATCTATCTAGATATCTATCTAGATATCTAGATATCTATCTGTCTGTCTGTCTGTCTGTCTGTCTGTCTGTCTGTCTGTCTGTCTGTCTATCTATCTATCTATCTATCTATCTATCTGCTTATTGTTCTTTTGTTGTCTAAGATTAGCTTCATGTGTGATGTTGAATGAAAGAATGTATGAGAGGTATTAGAGAAGAAGGGCAGAATGTCAGACGAGCCTGTGTGCTCAATTCTTAACCCTTTGAAAATAAAGATTTTCTTTCGTTCGTTCGTTTGTTCTATATCTATCTATCTATCTATCTATCTATCTATCTATCTATCTAATCTATCTATCTATCTATCTATCTATCTATCTATCTATCTATCTATCTATCTATCTATCTATCTGTCTGTCTGTCTGTCTATGTACATTCTGTCTGTCTGTCTCTGTTTGTCTGTCAGTCTATCAAGAATGCTTTAACCATTAAGTTCAGTTCTCTTTTTTCACCATCATCTTACTTTTTTTTTGCCGTCAAGCGTCGGGGGCAGGAATAATTGATGCAGGACCGTGCGATAAATTTTCTCAGTATGATGCAAGTGCTCGAAATGCCGCCCCTAACGTGTTTTTTTTCTTTCTTTCTTTCTTTAAAAATGCTGCCCCCTTACGGTGCCGCCTGATGCGGCCGCATCTCTGTATCATAGCGCGGCACGGCTCTGAACTGATGTTCCAGCGCCCGATTAGTCTCACTCCTCGGATGTCCTTTTACTCTCGTAGCAGATCATCTATGGCAGTGTTTCCCAACCTTTTTTGTGCTATGCCCCCCCCCCCCCCCCCCCCACACACATCATTATTTTTAATATTCAAACATTTAAATGTTCACTAAAGAAACATGAATGAAAGGTTTTAGGAAGAAATCAATAGGAAATTATTGAGCAAACACAGTAAGTAAATTTTCAAAACATATAATGGAGAACTGAAATTCAAGTACAAAATAATTTTAATGAAAGATTTTTCTATATTATTTTAATATTTTAATTATTAGTAATTATTTATTATTTAAATTAAGTGAGATCCTTGCGCTTGATGCTTGCTGCAAAGAGATTTTATGTCAGGTTCAAATTTAGTTAACTTCAGTCTCAAGTCTCCCCGTTTTGTTATATCCAGCCGATTTCTTCCATTTTCGAATTGCCCCCCCCCCCTAACAATCGAATTGCCCCCCTGTGGGGCGTGAGCCCCACGTTGGGAAACACTGATCTATGGTGTCAAGGTAGATGGCTTTATGTTGATTTCTACATTGGTATGAGCGGTCGACCGTTCAGAAAACAATGGCAAACTTCTGAACGTAACATTATTTAGAAAAAAATGAAATAGCCAATGCGTGCGACATCTTACAAAGGTCATGAAACTAACTGTTTAACTATCCGAAGTGTTTCTTTAACTCCATCTGTCCATTGTTGCCATAGTGTTAGCTCTATCATCGCTTAAGATTTACTACTTTAGGTAACAACTTCTGGGGTTAAGAGGACACGGAGAAAAGAGTTAAAGCAACGACTGCCTCGACACTGTGTTTTTATTCATCATCAAAATCAAGGTCCTTGCTGGCTGGCTTGGGCGATCACGTTTCTCCACATCTTGCGATATCCAACAGCATGTGCCAATTCGTGTGCTGACACACTCCCGTGCCATGACACACGGCAATCAGGAATTTTCTCTGGCAGTCTTCTTCTGGTTCTCTTTCCACAAATCTTTCCAGTTGTCACAATATGTTCTGGTTCTTGTTTTTGTAGCCAAAGTATGAAGACTTTCTTTCGTTGATGTTTGTGATAAATTGTCTTTGGTTGTTTGTGCATCATCATTATCATGTGCCATGTCGATAAGCGTGGTGGTCATGTTTCGCCATCTCACACGATCACCAGAGTCGTAGGTCAGACTGTGTTCTTGTCTCGACCATACCACGTGGCTAAGCCATCCAGGAATTTACTTCTCTGCCTTCCCTTGTTCTTTTTCCCATTAATCTTGTCAGTTGTCACCAAGTTCTCCAATTTATTTCTTCTCATAACGTGTCCAAAAAGTTTGACTGTCTATGCCAAATTTCTCTAATAAGTTTACTGTAGGACTTGGTCATTGGTTTTTCTGTCTGTCCATGGTATTCTATGCATGTTTGTTTGTTAGCCTCTACCCAAATGTTTAGACTACTCACTTCGGCTGTCTAAGGGATTCTTCAGAATTCTTCTGTATAATCACATCTCTGAAGTTTACAGGAATGTTTTGTTTTTAATTTATTGTTTACTAGCTGCCCAGGATTCACAGTTAATAATAATAACAATAATAATAATAATAATAATAACAACACTAATAATAATAATAATAATAATAATAATATATTGGCAGCCTGCGGCAGCCATAAGAATCAACAATTTCGGAGTATCTCTGTGCAAAAAGAAGGTTGTCATTTGTGCAATGTCTCCTGTTTTGGTTTCGTTGTACAGTGAGGATATAATGAGATCTACAGAAAATATGTCAGGGACCCTGGTTGGTGGACATAATATAAATAAGGTACGCTTATTGTACCATTGTGACAGCAACACGTCATATGGAACTACACGAAATAATTGATACAATGGATGTAGATAATGAACAAAATGGGCTTCAATTTGAACAATGGGAGAATGAATCATGATAACAGCACAGAAATAGACTGGATACCCTGAAGAAAGGTCAGGAGAACACATATTCAGACTGCTACTGGACTTCACAGGTTGTTGCAAATGAGAACGTAGAACGTTCATCGGTTCTTGACTCAACCCAACTCAACTCAACACAACTCATCTCAACTCAACTCCAAGAAACAGATCATTCCTAAATGTACATTTAAGGTAAATGTTGTTAATTCGAGGCAAGTCATTCAGATATATGGGTATATGGATAACATCTAATAGAAGATGTATCATTGAGATCAAGAACAGAATAGGACAAGCAAACATTGCATGTTATGTCATGAAGAACATATTCAGCAATAAATCCTTGTCATTAGCGGTTAGAAAAAGAATTGTTGCATGCTACATGGAATCAGTTTTAAATTCTGAGAAATAGCGGATACCCAGCTTTGCGAAGTAGTCAACCCCATCGCCATACTGGTGCAATACAAATAATCCTCTTCTCCTAGGCTTTCACCCAGGATGTCTTGATACTCCGGTAGCATAACGGTTAGATGTTCGCTTGCCGACCCATTGTTCAAGGGTTCCAATCCCAATCCGGGTGATTATTTTTTTTTTTTAAATTAGCATGAGCTCCCAGGTCGTCCCAGTCTAAAATGAGTGTCAGGAAAGTAAAAGCGGACGGTGTAATGCTAACCATATCACGTGCTGATTGCTTTATAAAAATATAATTGTAGCAAAAGTATGGAGTGTAAGAGGATTTCAGAGACGGGACAAGCTAAATTGTCATCTTTGGCATCCACAGTTCCATCTCTGACTCCCACTATGTTATCTATGACTCCTACAATGCCATTTCTGACTCCAATGCTGTCTCTGATTCCCACTACATCATCTCTGATCCCACTATGTCAGCATGTCATCTCTGACTCAACGTGTCATCTCTGACTCCAGTTATGACAATGTGTCATCTCTGACTCCAGTTATGACAACATGTCATCTCTGACTCCCACCATGACTCCGACAATCCCATCTCTGACACCTCTGAATTCTACAGTGTCATCACTGACTCCCAATGTGTCATAGTTTCACTCCCATAAATCCACATCTGACAACCGGCCACTGCCGTCTCTAACTATCACAATGCCATCTCTATCAACCACTATGCCACCTATGACTCACACACTATCATCCCTGACTCCCAATATGCCATCTGTGACTCCCACAATATAATCCCTGACTCCCACACTACCACCTGTGACTCCCACAGTATCATCCTTGACTCCTACAATATAATCCCTGACTCCGACAATATAATTTCTGACTTCCATTATGCCACCTGTGACTCTCACAATCCCATCCATGACTCCCACAATATCATCCCTGACTCCCACTATGCCACCTGTGACTCCCACAATATCACCGTTGACTAATACAATATAATCCGTGACTTTCAATATGCCACTCTGACTCCGGCAATCTTATCCCTGACTCCCACAATAACATCGTTGACTGATACAATATAATCCCTGACTTCTACTATGCCACGTCTGACTCCCACAATCTTATCCCTGACTCCCACACTGTCATCCCTGACTCCCACTATGCCATCTGTGACTCCCACAACATCATCCCTGACTCCCAAAAATATCATCCCTGACTCCCACTATGCCACCTCTGCCTCCCACAATCTTATCCGTGACTCCCACAATAGCATCCCTGACTCCCACAATAACATCCCTGACTCCCACAATAACATCCCTGAATCCCACTATGCTACCTGTGACTTCCAAAATATAATCCCTGACTTCCACTATGCCACCTGTAAAGTCCACAATATCATCTCTGACTCCCACAATATCATTCCTGACTCCCACTGTGCCACCTGTGACTCCCATAATATCATCCTTTACTCCCATAATATCATCCCTGACTCCCACTGTGCCACATGTGACGCCCACAATATCATCCCTGACTTCCACTGTGCCACCTGTAACTTCCACAATATCATCCCTTACTCCCATAATATCATCCCTGACACCCACAATATCATCTCTGATTCCCACTGTGCCACCTGTGACGCCCACAATATCATCCCTGACTCCCACTATGCCACCTGTAACTTCCACAATATCATCCCTGACTCCCTTTCAGAGTCTTGATTTGCAATCATACAGGCTCTACTCAACAAGGCTTTCTCTCATCTAGCGTCAACTCATACAATCAATACGTGCACTGCTCTCTTTCCACGTCTGTCCAGTCGTGTGGTCCTCGGCTGTCTGACCGCTAGCCGTAGTGAGCCCGCGTTGGTCCTGCTTTCTCTTCTCGTGGTCTCCGTGTACCACGCAGACCCTTTCCCTGTTACTGCGTCGTAAGTGTTAATGCAGTTCACAGGCGTACCTGCCCGTCGTTGCCAGGCGCTGGTGATGAAGACCCGGGGAAGATTCTGACACTCCCACAATATCATCCCTTACTCCCATAATATCATCCCTGACACCCACAATATCATCTCTGACTCCCACTGTGCCACCTGTGACTCCCACAATATCATCCCTGGTCCCCCCCCCCCCACAATGCCATCTCTGTTCCACAGTAATATACAGGTACAGTATAAAATATTTCGCACATAGTTGCTTTCATCGCTCTTTGTTTAATTATATATTGGCACTGTCAGTTGTGCTCACATTATCATAATAAATAACCATGTAGCCTTGTCTACGTGCTTGCTTCTCTGTACATTCATTTGTCTGTTCTAGATGACACTTGGTATTACATTCTACGTTGTAAAATGATGTTTCTTCATTGTGAGTAGTTTATTTACAGTCGCGTCTCCAGATGTATTCTCTTATTTTTTAATTATTATTACGGTTAGAATGAAATAAGTATAGTTGTTCCAGTAATTGTTTTTTACGAATAGTTAGTACAAGCCAGGTATAGTTTCTCTAATTGCAATTACAATAGTTAGCAGAAATGTGTTAGTTTTTTTTGTTTGGTTTTTTTGGTTGTTTTTTTTTTTCTGTAACTGCTTTTATAATAGTTAGCACAAATTAAGCATGGTTTTACTATTTATATAATTGATTTTACTTCTTCTTCTTCTTCCTCTTCTTCTTCGTTCACCTTCTGGCGGCAATATGAATACATACAAGAAAGTGAGTTAGTTAGTTAGTTACTTAGTCGAGGTTCCAACTTCACGGCAACGGGTCGTCCCCATTATGCTCCGTTCCTGTGCCAGTGAATATCACACAAAATGCTCCCCACTGTCAATTGTGAAAAGTGGAACAGACAGGAGTCTCGGTAATCCAACAGCCCGCACAGGTACACTGTGAATAATGCCGCCGCCAGAATGCCAACACAAAAGTCATTCACGAAAACCACAGTTCATCGTCGATGGAATCGGCAGTCACCAGAAAGACCTCATTGACCCAGGTTTTCTCACATGGCTATGTCTCTGCCCGCAGGGCGACCCGCCGAAAGCGTCGCATTAAGCACGAACTCCGTAGCTTCAGCGCCGACTCCCAGGAATCTCCTGAAAAATGCACTCGTGAACCGAAAAGGCAAATCAGTCAATTCAGCAACAGCCGGTAGCCATTGTTCCGAACATGCAGGTCACTTGTACAAACAAAAGCGGATATGTAGAAGCATTCCACGCGAATATCACAGCTCTGCCCGCAGGGCGACCCGCCGAAAGCGTCGCATTAAGCACGAACTCCGTAGCTTCAGCGCCGACTCCCAGGAATCTCCTGAAAAATGCACTCGTGAACCGAAAAGGCAAATCAGTCAATTCAGCAACAGCCGGTAGCCATTGTTCCGAACATGCAGGTCATTGTACAAACAAAAGCGGATATGTAGAAGCATCCCACGCGAATATCACAGCTCTGCCCGCAGGGCGACCCGCCGAAAGCGTCGCATTAAGCACGAACTCCGTAGCTTCAGCGCCGACTCCCAGGAATCTCCTGAAAAATGCACTCGTGAACCGAAAAGGCAAATCAGTCAATTCAGCAACAGCCGGTAGCCATTGTTCCGAACATGCAGGTCATTGTACAAACAAAAGCGGATATGTAGAAGCATTCCACGCGAATATCACAGCTCACAGAGTCGCGCCACGCACTCAGTAGCAGGGCAACGGAACCATTTACTACCAATCCAACATGAGGAAAATGCTAAATGCAAACCGCAGCCACAAAGATAAATACTCCAGAGGCCGTAACGGTTCAATGCCTAACCGCCATGCTGGGGGCCGGAAGTCCATAAATATGCAGCAGGCAACTTCAGCATGTTGACATCCCCATAGAGAGTGTTAATTGTTCTTACAGTAACAGTGTCATGTACAGGACCTGTGTTCACGCTTGTGTCCACGCTTGGAGCTTCACGGGTATCCGGTGCTAGATTCATGATTGTACAGACCAATCAGCACTGGACGGGCGTTGTAGTCAACATCAAGCCGGCCGCCGTTGCTTCTCACAACAATTCCCGGTACCCATGTTAGGCTTCGTTGACTCGGGAGTGCGGGTCAGTTTTTAAACTCCAGCCTTGATAGGGATTCGAACATATGACCAACGATCCAGCAGACCGGAGTGCTAGTCCACTACGCTTCCGCTACTGCTTCTCTTTCCATTGCTATTTTAATTATCGTAAGCAACTGTGGGTCTGTGGTGTGACAGGGCCGTCGCATTGTGTAGGACTGAATTCATCGGGGAATAGGTGACCAATATTTTCATCTATTAGCAAGCGACGAGCGCATGTGTCGAGCCCTCGTCCGACTGCGCTCATCACATCAGCGCAGTCTTTTATCAACTTCGCTAACGTTCCTGCTATTCTATGTTTTATATGTCCATAAATTATTACTTTCTCTCTGTTTTTACATCTATTGTTAGCTCGACGCAACCGTGTCGTGGGTATTTATTGATGCGAAGCGGCCATCACGCTCTATTTGCACAAAAATTCGGAAATTAACAGCAGAATCCTTGTCGAAATAGCTAGAAGAGATTTGATTAATCTAATTACAGGTAACTACTAGTTAGAAAGAGTACTGGCGAGGCCGAGCTAAGACAATTAATAGTTACTGTGAAATAGATCTTTTGATTATGTACAGAAATTGCTTGTCAAGATGTCAAACTGCCTCGTTTATGTTAGTGCCATGGTAACTAAAGTAACAAATCAACTCCGGGATATTGACTTCTGTGGACTTGCAATAATAGCGACTGCATAAATTATTAGTATGTGCAGTCATCATCATCATCAAGTGGCATGCTGGCTGGCGTAGGCGTTCATGACTCTATACAGATCTCGGTCTTTGGAATTTTTTGGATCAACTCTACTGATGATATTCCTCCATGACACCGTCTCATTCTATCCAGCATCATTTCTCTTGGTCTGTCTCTGCCTCTCTTCCCCTCGATCTTTCCAGTTGTCACGATGTTCTCAAATGCCTCTCTTCTCATCACATGACCAATGAAAAGCTGTTTGCCTCTTTCTTATTGTGGTATATAATGTTCTAGTTTTATTAGCCTCTTTCAGGCAGCCGTTGTTAGTTACTTTGGCAGTCCAAGGAATTCACAACATTCGTCTCAAGAACCATATCTCTGTTGCTTACAAGCTCTTCCTAATTTGTTCATTTACATTCCAAGATTCACAGTCATACAGCACAACAGGTTCTATGTAGCACTTCAGCACTCTCTTTCTTACATTCAATGATAGTGACCTATTGCTTAAGATATTCTTCATTTTCTGAAATGCAGCCTTTGTAGGACCGCAGATATTACCCAGATATCCGAGAAGAATACTGTCATCATCATCACGTGCCATGTGTAGACATTCATGTCTCGATCCTTGGTGTGCTAGAACATCTCTGCTGATAATATTCCTCCATATCGCCGTCTCAATTCATCCAGCATTATGTCTCTCGGTCTGCATCTGCCCATTTTCCCACTGATCTTTCCCGTCGACCTGTTTTCCATTGCCTTTCTTCTCATTGCATGACCACCGAATATTTGTTGTCTCTTTCTTATAATGAGATCATGGCGCTAACTTGTCCAGACAGTCGGAAATTGGTGTCAAAGGCAAAAGAAAATACCTCCATTTTGATATTGAAGGTAAAGAAACACCCACTATATTATCTGCCCAAGATCTCACGGAATTCTGCAGAAGTAGTAACAAACATATACTCTAGTAGAGTCTAGACTTTTTGGTATATCTTCAGTGGGAAAATAAACCAAATCATAAGTAACTATAAAATGGACTAAACTGGAAGATATACCAATTTTTTGCATTCAAGATGGAGAATCAAATACAGGCAACGGGAAACTCAGAATCAGAATAAAGAAAACGTACTTTTCTTCCTCTACTTCTTCTTCATCGTGAAAGAGATGCCTGTAGACAGCTAGAGCAATATTCAGCGGGTATTGTAGGACATAAATTCGAATGTTATCGCATGAAATGTTGATGCATGTTGTGAAAGCTTCCACTAGACCAATGCAAACTTTACTAATGTCAACTATAAAAACATATGTTTTCTCTGCACTTCTCTCTCTCTCTCTCTCTCTCTCTCTCTCTCTCTCTCTCTCTCTCTCTCTCTCTCTCTCTCTCTCTCTCTCTCTCTCTCTCTCTCTCTCTCTCTCTCTCTCTCTCTCTCTCTCTCTCTCCCTCACTTTCTCCCTGTCTCTGTATGTTTGCTTGCTAGCCATTAGCATTTCCTTTTATTCCGTCGGTCATACCAATATAGACATCTATAACAGTTTAATTAGTTTACACGAAACTCAACACTTACAAAAGCGGGGCTTCTATCGCTGGAACAATGCAATGCACTCAAGGTCTTCAGTGTACCTAAGTTTCTCGACCTCAAGTCTCTTTGATTATAGAGAAACGTTGGGTAGTTTATAGGACAAACAAGAGAATGTGGGGAGTACAATTTGTATAGCTCACGTCGTACCTGACCCCCAGTCTTTCAGCGTGTGTTTGGCTAGGCTACAAGTGGGTGCGGGTTCGTAGACGCCAGGAAACCCCCTGAAGAGTCAGTTGATGTATTTCTTGTCATTAAGACGGAAATAAGAATTATTTACGGAGTGGATCTATCTTTCAAATCGTTGACAATCAGCAGTATAAGAAAGTGTCGACACGGATGTTAAATAGACGCGTGTGTGTGTGCACATATTATATATATATAATGTGTGTGTGCGTGCGTGTGTTTTGTGTATGTTGTGCATGTTTTGAGTGTATATAGATAGGCACGTAGGGAGGGATAGATGGATGCATGCACGGATGGATGCATGGATTGAAAGATGGGTGGAAAGATGGATAGAAGGATGATTGGATGGAAAGATGGATGGATGGATTTATGAATGGATATAAGCGCATGCGTTGATGTAACGGTTAGGATGATAGGCTGACAATGGCCTGAGCGTGGTAGTACAAGGGCTCCTAGGCAGCTTTCGAGTTGTTAGCTCCGGGAGGGAAAGACTGACCACCATTCCCAACGTGCACTCAGACCTACACAAATGTGATTGATCTAGAACTTCACACACCCACGGCCGGTTTCTCTAATGGAGCGCGCGTGCGTGTGTGTACGTGTGGGGGGGGGGGGGGGGGGGGCGGGGGCGGGGGGCGGGGGGCGTGCTTGACTAAAAGGAAACATAAACTCTTGCTTTTGGTCAGGTTTGATTGGTGTCGATTCTTTTCAACTGAACTCGCTAACTCTAGCGGGGGGATGAGTGGTCTCGAGGTACGGTGTCCGCCTCGAGTGCTAGAGGTCCCGGATTCAAGCCCCGGTGAGGGCCGGGATGTTTTCACTTGGACTTCTAGTAACAAAATTTCCCCTGGTCTCTGGATAGTGAGATCAGCGCCCGTGTGTATTGTTCCGCACGTAAAAAAAATCCCTTGGCAATTGGAAATTGAAAAAGGCGCTGCCCGGGCAAACTTTCGAGTTTACAATTTACCCAAAGTATTTCAGGATCCTCGCCGGTGTTACGGAGTTCGTGCACTGAGCTGAGATTCTCCAGACTCAGGCTTGAGTTAGGATTAGAACGGAGCACTTATGGGTTACACCCGTGTGCCGTGATGTTGATCCGTCGACTAAACTAAACTAAACTCGCTAACTCTAGCATACAACATGAAATCTAAACACTACATACTTCCAACTTAAATCTCCACTTATAAGAAACCTGCATGAATCTCTGAATCAGTGAATCAAATTTAAAGTTGCTGTTTTATTTTATAAATGCTGTGTGTGTTATGTAACTTGTACGCCCACATACTGTTAAATTTACATTCAAGTTCTGAATTTAATTGTTTTACGCTTTCATTACTGTCTGACTAGATAAGGTAAATATACAGGCAGAAACCATTAACAACATAATTCACTATTTCTTACCTGGCATATTTCGCTGCATCTCGTCGGGTGCATGCTGCACTCGTCGGGTGCATGCTGCAGAGTGATATATCATATGAATGAATAAACGAATAATAATTTGGCTGAAAAACTCAATGCATGGTCACTGATATTGTTCGAATGTGAAGTGTGTTATCCCCAAGGGAGTCTAAGATTTAAACTTAAATTCACTAATGGAATGCATTGTTTTGAGGGTAAATATAGTCCCATGGCAGATAATGACGTTGGGGTGGGAAGTGATATTCTAGGTCACGGCTACAGTATCGTGGAATCGCACGTTCACTTTCCAGACATCATTTCTTCCCAGATAAATATGACGATTGTTTTCTTCCGGTGTTATAAGGCTGGGTCGACCCCAAGACTGTTTTGGTCTGAAACAAATAATCCTGCCAGTGCTGGGGATTGAAACTGGACTGTTGTTTTGGCACGAAGCGCGCTAACCACTTTGCCAATGAGGTTTCTAACTGGTGACGCTAAACTGTTGGTGTATTAAAGCGTGGTGTTGCAACGTACGCACAAAGACTTACGATGAATAAATCATTGAAAACGTGCAGTGGGCAGGGTCAGCTTTATAAGGGGGAAAAAATGGCAGAATGGACGTTGCCGTTGGGAAGCCTTCATCGGCAAACAAATCACAAAGACAATGCAATAACATTTCAAAACTACAAAAAACAAATGTACTTTGCTAAATAAAAGAAAGTTCTTATCATAAACTGTGTGTGTCTTTTTTTCTGGTCTTGATCAGAATTCTTATGATTGTGTGTCATGGAGAGTCCGAAAATAAACACCATGATTCATCAGAATAATTTACAGGCTGAGTAGAGAGGTCAATGCCCACAGGAAGCAGATTATACATGCAGAATCTGGATTGGCTGGGAATTTTACAAGAGCAAATAACTCGCAGTAATGGCGGCGAATTTATTACACACTTTAAAAAAGGCGTTTTGGCGGCAAGAAGATCGACTTCACTATACCGTATCTTATTCCATATGGCTCAGTCTCTTTTCTCAGGATGGCCTGCCGAAAGCGTCACACAAAGCACAAACTCCGTAGCTCCGGCGAAGACACTGAGGAGTCTCTGAGAAAACTGTACTCGTAACCAAACGACGTAGGCAGAAATCGGAACTATGACTGTCGGAGCGCGAGACGGGTGGCGTAACTACTTGGCCACGGAGACTCCTTTACAGATTATAACATTGCCTTTGCTTTGCTGGACGTTGCGATCAACCCCGGGTTGTTTCTAGACAGTTCTACGTTCAGTAGCTTGCCGTTGCTTTCTAAACAAATGTTTAAGTTCAGTTGACTGGCGTAGGGGATGAACTCTACTGCAAACAACACCAGAAGAAAATACTAGAGAGGTTGGAGTGGTATCTATGGACACGGTGATCTAGAGGAACCCCAGTTATTGACACGTCACATGAGAAGTGTTTGGTCGAGTAGCTAGTCAGTCGAGTTACCAGTTGGTAGACCCAGGTTCGAATCCTCGGTAAGGTGATGCATTATTTTTCTGTCGGAAGCCACACCCCAAAAAAAAGAAAACCTAACCTGCACTGTTCGCGGCGACTGCCCAAACGGCCTTAATTCCTCAGGGACAAACCCCCTTTCCCCCCCCCCCCCTCCACCCTACACCGCAAGGTACAATATGCAGCAATTAAAGTTTTTTTTTTTTTTAAACAAGAGGAAAGGGAATATTTTATTCACACTTTATAAATCTATTTATACTAGAGCATAGCTAATCCCGAAGCCTGAACAAAACAGTTTGTTCGTTGCAATGCCACGATTTTAGATATTTCTTATTAGTCAGTTGTTCCTAATTATGTGAACATTGGCTACATTATGTTCTAACTACACAGGTTACAATGATTATCATTGCCTTTGTTTTTTTATTTCTTCTCCAGACGGACCATGACCCAAGAAACCCGGCCTACATCGCTACCCAGGGACCGCTCCCACACACCGTGGCTGATTTTTGGCAGGTTAGTATTTGTTGCTAATTATCGTAATATTTTGTCCACATTGCTCTTTTTATCATATTTTTGTTTCTTTTTTTGCTGTACACTTCGACTTCCCGTTTCTCTCTCTCTCTCTCTCTCTCTCTCTCTCTCTCTCTCTCTCTCTCTCTCTCTCTCTCTCTCTCTCTCTCTCTCTCTCTCTGTCTCTGTGTATGTGTGTGTGTGTGTTAGCATATCCTATTTACAGGACATCGCTGCCACACCATCATTTTACCGCTGTTGTTGATTTCTTGGCATGATTACGATCAGTAGTTTACCATTGCTTTCTGGGCGATTAGCTTCTAATTATCATTTCTCTATTTCTATGTTCCTTGTGGATTCCAGTTATGCTGTTACAAGTTGTCGCCTATCCAGCGCCAAAGTCTTTTCCTCACATTTTGATTCGCTGATTTGTGTTTCCTCACATGTTGATTCGCTTATTTGTGTTTCCTCAGATGTTGATTCGCTGCTTTATGTTTCCTCGCATGGTGATTTGCTGATTTGTGTTTCCTCACATGTTGATTCGCTGATTTATGTTTCCTCACATGTTGATTCGCTGATTTATGATTCCTCACGTGTTGATTCGCTGATTTGTGTTTCCTCACGTGTTGATTCGCTGATTTATGTTTCCTCACATGTTGACTCGCTGATTTGTGTTTCCTCACGTGTTGATTCGCTGATTCGCTTTCTCCATTAACAATACGAAACGGTGGTCAGCATGGCGGAATAGATAAGAGCTCTGGCCTTTATACTTCCGGTGTGCTGATGCCGAGGTTGCAGGTTCAACACCTACACCGGACAGTGGTGGGATAAAACGTCGGCATCCCCGTCCTTGACTTGGGAACGTAAATTACAAGTACCTCAGAAGTCGGAGTGAGTTCGTCTGATGGTCAGGGACACTGATTTACTGATGCTAGAGAAAGGTTTTTCATGTGCAACAATCATCCAGTATACTATAGGTAGAAGCAGGTGTATGGACTACGCTTGAGTTGACAGTGAGCGAACGGCACCAAACAAAAATAATGATACCAACTACTTTTACACGTTTAATCTTTGACATCCGGTTTTCTTTGTCTTTAATGACCGGATGTTGCTGTTACCGGTACACGGAGGTTTGTCTTACTCAACCTGTACAGTAAGTTATTTCCTGTGAAACTAATTTCTTTTCTTTTTTTTTTTTGGTTAAAAAGGTACTGACAGTAACAGAGCCAGTCAACATTTCGTGCCGCCATAGATTCTAAATCTCTATCTGAACAAAGACTTATTCGATCTTCTAACTGACACTTATCAAGGCTGGTAATAAGCGCCGGGTTGCCTCACAAATTCGACATTGTAATGGGACTAATAATTAACTTTATTAGTGACGTTAGGAAGTCTGTTTGGTCTATAGCGGATACTGCTGATTCTATGAATCATTAAAATGACTAATTGGCTCTGTTTGTGACTGAAGGAGGATATGTAACTATGCCAGGATCTGTAGCCTTAAATCTGCCTGTTATTGACTTTCTCGAAAGTTCTTTGGTTCTGTTTGTAAAAGAAGCTGCACGATTATATTTCGTGCACGGAAATGAAACACGTTTCTGTTAAATTATGCACCGGTTGCAGTGGGTGGAAAGACGAGTAAAGGGGAGTGTCTCTAACCTGATTTCTATTCTTTCCGATATCCTGTTCCTAAGTCATTACCGCCACAGTTATCAGTCTCATCTTTTCCTCGGTGATTTTCACAACGTTCTCCTATTGGGAGGTTAACGTAATCATGGGTTAATATCATAGTGGGCGGGCGGTCAGCAGTTGACTGATCATAGGATGGGTGGTTGGTAGTTTGGGATCCTCAACAAAACTGTGAGTTTAATACAAAAAACTGTGAGTTTAATACAAAAAACTGTGAGTTTAATACAGTCTTAGGTGTCGTCCGTTGTTCAGGTCGCCTGAGCTCCGGAAACGGCTTGCACCTATCGGAGTGAGGTTGGTGTTAAGACTTTTTCTTCCATCTGGTACCAAAGTACATCTCTATGAAGAACTTGTTGCAGAGTTATTCATTCCCCTCTCCCAGTGGATCAACCAAAGGACTATTCAAAACCAGCGCTGGAACTTCTGCAAAGAGGTATGGAGTTGTTTGGCAGGAAGTGACGTAGTTCGTGGGTGGGCTATACCAAGGTGAGGCACTGTAAGGTCTTGGCCAATGTGAGGCCTGCTTCTTGTCACGTGACCTTATGTTACCGTAAACGAATACCAACATTTGCTAAGGAAACAACGCCAAGCCTTCATCGTCATCAGATGAGTCAGTCCTATGACTGACGCTGAAGCCGTATGCTCGCATCTCACCACTATCCCTTGTTCTTACTATCATGAGGTCAGTCGATCTTAAGCCTGATGTTGCAGTCGTTTGATCGTGTCACGCCACTGCCCCATGTTCCTATCATCGTGTTGTTGGTCTGATCGTGCCACGCCACTGCCCCATTTTCTTATCCTCATAAGTTTAGTCTGTTTTATACTAGTGCTGAAGTCGTCTGATCGTGTCACGCTATTGTTTCCTGTGTTTTCTATAGTAGATCTCCAGTCTCTTAGTATAACTACTCACAAACAGCGTATTTGTTTATTTTTAGAAAGCTGACGGTTTTCCCATATTCCATTAAAATGTGTTCATTTTAGTTCTTGTCCACCCATCTCGCTTTTTGCACCCTGTGTTAACACGACAATTAAACAGCTTATTGATTCTTTTGGGTTCGCGTCCATGTTTCAGAACAGTTTAGTGCTACGGGCCATCCTGTGTTTCAATTGTAGATCTCCAGCCTTATATTACGACCAAGTCAAAACAGTCTGCTGTTTCTTTATTGTTAAAACAGCTGCCTATTCTCACATATCCCTTTCAGAATGTGTTTATTTGATTTCTTGTCCACGGCAACTCACTGGTTGCAACCTATCTTAACAACACATCAGCTTCCAAATTCTTTTCATTTTGTCTTTTTGAAATCATTGCTTCAGGACTGTTTAGTATTAGCGACTAAAACAGGGCAGACTGCATTCTTCTGGTTTCCAGAGGACCAGCCTGTGGTGAACCGAAGGCCCAATTTACGGAAGTGAGACTAAGCAGCCATGTGCAGGACGTGACGATTCCCTGGGTGAGCCCAGTACCAGAGCTCTATGTCGGCTCTACAATTATGGAAGCCTCCTTGGATGGCGAGGAATGCCCATGGACTGCCCCTGCCTTCCCTTGAGGGCTGACCGTTATATCTTCGGCTGTTCTAAATGGGCCAGCTTGGGTGAGGAATATCACCACAACAGTGAGAGTCAAACGTCCTTCGAAACTCTCGGGAAAGCTAACCAGGTCAACAAATGCCCGCAGAAGTCGGATGCGTCGGCCTAACGGCGCAAGAACGCAGCTCTGCTGTAAACAGGCACCACGCAATCACGTCCGAAAAAGAACCCTCCGGATTATCGCCGAAGAAGAAGAAGAAGAAGAATTATTTTTCGCTGCTCACTATTGTAGCTTGATCTTAGAAATGTTCGCTTCTCCGGGAATGCGTCTTTAGGTGTTGTGATCCTAAATTATATTTCAACTTCACAACGAACACCCTCTCTAAAGAAGAAAACTTCTGGACTTGGTCGTTCCTGCCATGCTTAAATATATATTTTGCGACCTTTTGGAGAGTGTAAAGCATGTTGCTTTAATGTTAATAATAATAATAATAATAATAATAATAATAATAATAATAATAATACGATATAAACTTGCAAGTTTACACGGTTTATATTTCAAAAGTGTCTTCATATTACCTTCGGTAAAGCCAAGAAGCAGATGTTCCGTGGCCGAATCCAGCTGTATGGTGCTGCTACACAAAGAATGATCTGCGTGCTGTTTGAATTGTGTAGCTCCTGTAGAACTCATAGGACTAACATATTCAAATAGCTCAAATCTTGATCGGAAGACTCCCGGTATTGACTGCTTCTCCATGACCTCGGTGGCGAATGGAGACGAGAGAGTTCAGTGCTAATGTCTAGAGTCTAGAGGAGTTGCTGCAAATAACTTGTCCCAGCTGGTTGATATGGAGGGTGTTGCATTCTGAATCAGGATGTTATTGCGCCTGCAGCGTTGAGAATGAAACATCCCAAAGCTGGGTAGTAACAAGCTGTTTTGTGATAGGTTCTAAAACAAGATTGTGGCATCGTTCGGTTCTTATTGTACTGTATAGAAGTGAGTAAATGAATAGCATCATTTTACACGAGACATTCCCAAAGGTGATCAGTTTCCTTCTGCAGTAGCCATGGAAGAGCTCCCATGCTGGTGGTGCCAGTGTCAGCTGGATTAAACTTATCCCTGAACTTGATTGACCCTGCGTGTTGATTGCCTGCTCACTTTCATTGAACGAATAAAAATGAAATGTTCTGTGTAAAAAACTACATTGACTGGCCAGATATAAGGACAGATGAAGGAAAGGTTATTGGTGAATAAATTGTAGAATGTTATGTTATTCAACAGATATGGAGATATGAGGATGAATTAAGAAACGATGGTTAATAAATAAATAATAGAGTATTATGTTATTCAACAGACGACATGGAGTTATAAGAATAATGTGAAGGAAAGGTGATTAGTATATAAATAGTAGAGTATTATGTTATTCAACAGGTGACATGGATATATGAGAATAGATGAAAGAAAGGTGGATAGTAAATAAATAAAAGAGTGTTGTGTCCCTGAACAGATGATCTGGGAGCAAGGATCTGTGGTGATTGTGATGCTGACCAAGCTGGTTGAGAACGGAACATCTCTGTGTCATCGCTACTGGCCTGAGGAAGGAAGTGATCTCTATCACATCTATGAGGTATGAGATTCATCGTTCATTAACCTTTGCTTTATATAAACATGTTTCATTTGGTTTGGGTTTAGCTAGGTTTATAAAGAATACCCTGGATTGCACACTGATATCTCTATAAGTGGTTAATTTTCTTCCACAAGCAGAATCTCAGTATAGTGCACGAAAACCTTAGACCTGACGAGGCTTCACGTGCGTGTATACCATAATAACACATGATATACACATTTTTTTATGGGTTATCGTCGTCATCATCAAGTGCCATGCCAGCTGGCGTAGGCGTTCATGACTCTTCACAGATCTCAGTTTTTGGTATTCTAGATCCACTCTGCTTGTGGGTAGGTTGATTTGAAATTTAGCCTGGGAAAAATGCACACGAGTCCTAATGGTTCGTTGTGTTTCGAGAATTCTAGACGTCCAATCCATTATCCGCATTCAGGGGGAGTGTAACATGTTTCCTTATTTGGTAAAACTCCACACATCCCACACCTTGAATCGTACCTGGTCTGTTGGAGTCTCCATGTTAAGGTACAAGAACATGCTAGTGACCTTCTTGGCCAGACGGCTCTCGATGGTCAGTACATACTACTGTAGCATTTTCTGGTGCATGTTTTATCAGGTTGGTGAGTCTCGATGCCACGTGAGCGAACATTGCTGGCTTGGTGGGATTTGAAACTGGCCTGGAATTGTGAATTAGCCACAATGCTACCATTGATCCTATATGTTAATGTGTGCGTGAGTTAGTTAGTTAGTTAGTTAGTTAGTTAGTTAGTTAGTTAGTTAGTTGGTTGGTTGGTTGGTTGGTTGGTTGGTTATCTGGCTTGCTGGCTGCCTGGCTTGTTGGTTAATTGGCTGACTGGCTGGTTGGTTATTCAACAAATCGTGTTCATTGTGTATCGAATCATTAGCCCATAAGTGGTTAGATCCTCTCTTCAGCATCTCCAGCAGTGTGTAACGACTGGCGACACCATCTTGTACATCTTAGAGTCAGTATGAAGTATCTGGGCTATTGCTACCTATCTACCTTTTCTTACTCGTATCCCCTATCGGGGTGTAGGTCCTCAAACAAACCTCGCAAAACTGCCCTATTCCTGCAGCCCCCGCTACGTCCAATATTATTCATCTATGTCTGTAATTTTCTTCTTCATTTGTTTTATGACTCCCGCTATTTCGTTCGCCATTTGGGTTCCAGGCAAAAGAGTGTCTAGTTAGAATGTCCTCCAGTTTTCTCATAGTGTGCCATATCCAGTGTCGCCGTCTTCTCCACGTCTCTTGGTTCACATGAATTTGTTTAGTTCTCTCCGTGAGCTCTACATTGGTGATTATGTCATACCGTTGTATTCCTACTGTTCTGCGCAGCTACCTAACTTACCGTCTACATCTAAGAGAAAATTCCCGTCTAAGATTATTCTAGCCAATCATCTTTAGCCAACTCAAAGAGTGACACGTGACTAAATGGTCTTCGTAATCAACAATGGACAAACAGCGTACACATACCAGCTGCTTGAAGATTCTGCCCTCTTTTTTTCGATGTGTCTATCTTTATATCTCTGTCGAAGGACAAACAACATGCCAAACTACAGCAGGATTCTCCAGTCTGTCTCTGTTTCACTGTATAACTCCCTACATCTTTGTTGATGGACAAATAACACACCAAACTACCAGTAAATTCTTCTCTCTGTCTCTCTTTCACTGTGTTTATCTCTATTGATGGACAAACAACACATCCAACCTACAGGGAGATTCTCCTGTCTGTCTTAGTTTCACTGGTATATCACTGCTGATACACAAACAACAGACACTTCTCCTGACTGTTGTTCTTTCACTATGTCTATTCTACATCTCTGTTGAGTGATGTCGGTTCTATAACAAGATAATTGTCATCTGTAGCCTTTATTTTAACCAACCCCTCCCCACCCATGAACATGTTAGGTACATCTGGTGTCAGAACACATCTGGTGTGACGATTATCTGGTGCGAAGTTTCTACCTGAAGAACCTCCAGACGAATGAGACTCGAACCGTGACCCAGTTCCATTTCCTGACCTGGCCCGAGCTGTCAGTTCCCGCGTCCATTAAGGCGCTGCTGGACTTCAGACGGTTTGTACATATTTTATCCTCATTGTAATGTGTAGACTAGACCATTTTAATCTGTATATTAACTAGCAAAGTAATTGTTTGCAGCCGTTACATGGTTAATATATATATATCAGGAGTCAGCAAACTTGTTGTTGTGTTGTGCTGAAGTCAGGTAGACAAGAAAGTGTGCCAACCTAAATCTACCAGTCTAATTCACATTTGTCTGTGCATATGTATTGTAACAAGACTATATCTATTTTTTGTCAGTTTTAAGTCGTTTTAACAGCACCGTATTACATAATAACAGTACCAACTTTTGTTCAACGGTCAATTTACTAAAATAGAGTTGGTGGTGGAGTTGGTCAAGAGATAGGGGAACGATAGAACGGAAACAGAGCTTCATGTCGTGAATCGTGTTTGCTCCAGACTCAATCAGTTTGTTTGTTTGAAACTTTTCTGCGGTCTCCTGGCGAGAGCGACGTTCTGCAAAGGACCTACTATATGATGATGACAAAACACTAGGCCAGAGAGACAGAGGACAACAGAGAAAGATGTATATGGAAAGTTTAAACAGCGGGGTAGTACATTGTAGCATCGGCAACGCCAGTGAGGAGCATTTTTTGTGATATTCACTGGCACAGGAACGGAGCATAATGGGGACGACCCGTTGCCGTGAAGTTGGAACCTCGACTAACTAACTAACTAACGCCAGCTTCATTAAACCTATGATAACAGACATGATTGGGGTGTCTTGATAGGCGATGTCTGCTCTAGATCAGGCTCAAGAAGAAGAAGGCGGAGACGACGTGGACCAAGCACCGTAAATTAATAGTTAATTAATATGTAGTATCAAGCAATCGTCTCTAATGTTTTGCTATCTGCCAAGTTTGTGACGCAAAAGCCAGATTATTGTCCACTTCTATTACATGCAACTAACTAGGATGCTTGGCTTCTGTAAAATCTGACATTGCTTAT
>JACEFZ010007572.1:35000-63499 GCA_014155875.1 Cepaea nemoralis
AGCCTATATTTTTGCAAGCTGTTTACAGATAAAATCGCCATGAAACATCATTGCATGGATTTATTTGAATCACAACAAAATTGTATTTTAATGTGTTTTTTTTTTTTTTTTGCCATCTACGTGGAGAAAGGGCTACGGACGCAGTTCGTAATTCCGCCTACCGCGTTCGAAACACAGCTGCGGGCGATTTGGCAGCAGACTGCTTTGCGTTGGTTTTTTTAAATGAAATTGTATGAGTGCGTGTCGTTCAGACATCAACGGTAAACTACTGAAGGTAGTTTAGTTTAGTTTAGTTTGCCAAGAGATTACAAACAGCATAAAAATGCTTCTGTTGACTGTAACGTCATGTAAAAGGATACGCAACTATATATATATATATATATATATATATATATATATATATATATATATATATATATATATATATATATATCATCATCATCATCATCTTCCACTTCTGCCGTCAAGCGGCGTGGGGAGGGATATTTTACGTTCTAGCGCCCGGTGGGCGGCACTGGATAGTGTCATTCGTGTGGTTGTACACTGTCTCTGATGTCGTCAATCCATTTCCTTCTTGGACGTCCTCGTGGTCTCGTCGCAGATGATCTTTGATGTAAGGCCAGTGATGGTAGTTGCTGATGTTGCATTCTAACGACATGGCCAAACCACTTGATCTTCTGTCTTTCAATAAATGTGACACAAGGTGTTGATCCCACAGTCTTTCTGATAATAGCATTTCTTACTCGGTCTCGGATTGTTAAGTTGGCAGCTCTCCTCAGGCATCTCATTTCGCAGGTGTTGATTTTACGAAGGTGTAATTTGGATAAAGTCCAGGTCTGAGATTGGTAGCATAGGGTTGGTGTGAATATGCTGTTTATTATCTGTCGTTTTGTTGGCATGGGTATGTTTGGATGTTTCAGTAAGGGTGATAGTTGATATGTAAGTGCACTAGCTTTTTGACCTCTGATTTCAATTTCTCTGTCCAATCTGCCATCTTCTGTGATCATACTTCCAAGGTATTTGAATTCTTTAACTTGTTTCAGAGTTGTGTTATTTATCTGTATACTTAGTGGGCCTGGCGATCTGCTAACTTGCATTACTTCGGTTTTGGCTGTGTTTATACTCATACTGTATCTGCTGCAGGTTGAACTCAGATTAGTAATATGGTTTTGTAGTCTGCCCTCATCGCTGTAAAACAGGCACTGATCGTCTGCAAATAGAAGTTCATTTATTCCCTGTGGGTCAGTTGTTTCATCTGGAGTAAAGAGTTCTAAATTTTCTGAATCTGTTCTGTCGAAACTTGCTTCTTTGGAGATTCTGTACATGTAGATATTGAAAAACAGGGGAGAGAGTACACATCCCTGCTTCACTCCTATATTGACTGTGAACATATCTGATATACCTTCTTGTGTTCTTACTGCACTTCGGCTCGAGTGGTACATGGCTATGATGTTTTCTAGCAGTTGCCCTTGTATGTCATAGTCTTCATGGATTGTCAATAATTTGTATCTGTCTACTCTATCGAAAGCCTTTTCCTGATCTACAAACACAATATTCTGCTGGTCACTATATTCGATAGTTATTTCACATATTTGTCTAAGTGTAAATAATGCATCAGTGCAACTTTTACCTTTCCGAAAACCGAATTGTGCTTTGCTTAATTGATGTTCAACTATTGGTCTAGCTCTTTGTTCCAATAGTTTTGCATACATTTTCCCTATATGGCTCAGGAGTGATATACCTCTGTATGTTTCGCACTCTCTCATATCGCGTTTCTTTTTCCATATTGGTACTATTATTGCCTGTTGCCAATCATATATATATATATATATAACATATATTGGAAACAACAAGCTGCCATAAGAGTTGATAATGAAGTAGGTCAATATCAGCCTGTTAAGAGAGTTGTGATGTAACGTCTCCAGATCTGTTTCCTCGTACAGTGAAAATATTTTTAGAAATATAGAGGATATGGAAGGAATCAACATTGGGGGACGATACATCAATAACATTAGATATGCAGATGATACACTCTTGATTGCAGACAATGAACAGGACCTGCAAAATTAAGTAGATGCGGTTATTGCACACAGTGAACAACTAGGGTTAGAACTGAATATTAAGAAGACAGATTATGGTCGTCACTGGGAAGAAGGAAATTCCACAATGTGATATACAAGTAAATGCACATATGGACATAATTCTTTTCTCAAATTTACCCACAACAACTATTAAAATGTAACATTGTTTATAACTAAGAGTGTAAACACATATGGCACCTACTGCCTATAGTACCTTGCGGTGTTGGACCGGTCTTGAGCCTGGGGAATTAAGGCTGTCTGGCAAGTAAAAAAATGTCCACACCTTGTCGAGGATTCGAACCCGGGTCTCCCAAAGGAGAACCTAGCATTCTTAGCCACTCGGCCAGCCGCTCCCGCACCACTTTAAAAAATGTCATAAATAAATTATTTAACCAAAACAAAAATGATTTGAAAACAATATTTATCTAAAGTGAATTGTAATGAACACATACTTTATCTCCAACCACATATACAAATCACATATTATAAATACTTTATTTATTCGTAATATGTGTACATGTATGTAATCCAACACAAACACCTTAATATATACTGCCAATCAAAATAACATGTCATAAACAGATGATAAACAAACTAATATTTAGCAATACTGCGCATAGAACGTTGGTGTGGTGGCCAAGATAAATATATCATCATCACCATTACCATCGTCATCATAATTACGAGGGGAAGTCAATAAGGAAGTCATAAATTGCTGTGGAAAAATAACTAAATACGATTAACAACTTGAAACGAGTTTATTTTTATACATACGTTGTCCCTTTATTTCTCAACATAATTTCCACCAACATTGATGCAATTATCCCATCATTTTATTAGTCCTCCCAAACCGGCTGCATAGAATTGCGTGCTCTGTTGTCTAAACCACGTTTTCACTTCACATTCAACTTTGGCGTCATTCACGAAATGTCTCCCACCAAGGTGGGTTGTCAGTGTTTATGCTGACAAATGTTTGTCCCGTACAGCGGTGCATAGCTGGGTAGAATAAAGGATACGCGGGCGAGTCAATAAGTAAGTCACACAATTCTGTGGGCTGGCCGGTAAATGAAAACAAAGTGCCAGTTCTATGCAGCCGGTTTGGGAGGACTGATAAAACAATTGGATAAGTGCATCAATGTTGGTGGAAATTATGTTGAGAAATAAAGGGACACTGCATGTATACAAATAAACTGGTTTCAAGTTGTTATCAGTTGTAGTTATTTTTCTACAGCCATTTGTGACTTACTTATTAACTTACCCTCGTACCATCATCACCATTATCATCGTTACTATCATATTCATCATGATTACTACCATCATCATCATTACCATCACCATCGTCATTATCATCACCATCATAATTATCATCATTACCATCATCATCATTACTATCGTCATCATCATCATCATTACTATCATCATCATCATTACTATCATCACCATCATTACCATCGTCATCATCATTACCATCGTCATCATTATATCGTCATCGTCATCACCATCATAATTATCATCATTGCCATCATCATCATTACCATCGTCATCATCATCACCATCATAATTATCATCATTGCCGTCATCATCATTACTATCATCATCATCATTACTATCATCACCATCATTACCATCGTCATCATCATTACCATCGTCATCATTATATCGTCATCGTCATCACCATCATAATTATCATCATTGCCATCATCATCATTACCATCGTCATCATCATCACCATCATAATTATCATCATTGCCGTCATCATCATTACCATCGTCATCATCATCACCATCATAATTATCATCATTGCCATCATCATCATTACTATCGTCATCATCATTACCATCGTCATCATCATCACCATCATAATTATCATCATTGCCATCATCATCATTACCATCGTCATCATCATCACCATCATAATTATCATCATTGCCGTCATCATCATTACCATCGTCATCATCATCACCATCATAATTATCATCATTGCCGTCATCATCATTACCATCGTCATCATCATCACCATCATAATTATCATCATTGCCATCATCATCATTACCATCGTCATCATCATCACCATCATAATTATCATCATTGCCATCATCATCATTACCATCGTCATCATCATCACCATCATAATTATCATCATTGCCATCATCATCATTACCATCGTCATCATCATCACCATCATAATTATCATCATTGCCATCATCATCATTACCATCGTCATCATCATCACCATCATAATTATCATCATTGCCGTCATCATCATTACCATCGTCATCATCATCACCATCATAATTATCATCATTGCCATCATCATCATTACCATCATCATCACCATCATAATTATCATCATTGCCATCATCATCATTACCATCGTCATCATCATCACCATCATAATTATCATCATTGCCATCATCATCATTACCATCGTCATCATCATCACCATCATAATTATCATCATTGCCATCATCATCATTACCATCGTCATCATCATCACCATCATAATTATCATCATTGCCATCATCATCATTACTATCGTCATCATCATTACCATCGTCATCATCATCAATAACAATGGACGCGGTATTCAAGCACACACATATCAAGTCCATAACAAGGAAACAGATGAGTAACTTCTAAATATACATCTTCATGTAGAGTGTTTCATGTAGTTGTATCCGTGTTTGTTATTTGTTCATCATCTATTGGCTGTTTGTTATTTACGAGGCAATTTTACATTCGGTAATTTAGAATTGATTTATGACCAGCCAATGCTCATAACATCGAAATCAACTTAAAGCCATCTGCTCCTAAATGGTTGTGGCTGATTTGGAACCCTCGACCCGGTATGTGGGGAATATTGGAAACTACCTTCACTAGCTCCTGAACCACAGACACCGACTCTTCTGTGTGTGGTACCTAATACAGATCTCTGACGTTAGCAGGCTGACCTCAGCCCTTTCCACGCGTGTTTGACATTAGAACGGCACAGAACAAGGCTAGTTTGATATTAGAACGGCACAGAACAAGGCTAGTTTGATATTAGAATGGCACAGGACAAGGCTAGTTTGATATTAGAACGACACAGAACAAGGCTAGTTTGATATTAGAACTGCACAGAACAAGGCTAGTTTGACATTAGAACGGCAAAGAACAAGGCTAGCAGCACCCATGCTGATTTAGCAGGCTGGCCCCAGCCCTGTGCACACATGTTTGACATTAGAACGGCACAGAACAAGGCTAGTTTGACATTATAACGGCACAGAGCAAGGCTAGTTTGACATTAGAACGGCACAGAACAAGGCTAGCAACCCAGCTTAAAGTGTGCACCTGGAAATGTCCTTGGAGGTGAAGACGGGATATTCACCATAGCGCCAACTGGTCTATACAAATGTGCGTCTAGCACCATATGACCAACCCGCGTTAAGCCGCGTCAAGTGGTTCTTTGAGTTGAGTTGCGGTTGAGCTAAGAACCGACATCACTGCACTCAGGACATTCCCATACGCGCTCCGTCCCCTTGTTCAACAGCCAGCGAAGAGTCACACTACTAATCGTTCCTACCTATCTGATTGAAAGTTCTTATGGTCTTCCCTCTCAGTTTTGAGATTCTACTAGAAACCTGCCAATCCCCCGAAATCTCATCCTTTCCTAATACGGGTTCTCAATCTGTTCCCCCGCCTTCTTCACACGATCCCACAGGCGCACTACCACCTGCCTCTTGTTCATAAACAATCTACCACCAACAGCAGCGTTGAAGAAGTGGAGAATGTCCTCAAGCTGCTCACGGAATCGATCCGCTAGCTTCCTGCCGGTGCCGCCAATGTATGCCATGTTACATTACGTCGTTTGCAAATGATAGCATAAACTTGATTGCGGGATTCGCACGTGAATGCGTCCCTAATTTGAAACATGCTCTTCGGAAAGGCAACCCAGAGGATGTGAATAATACAACGACACTTGTGCTTCTAGTGCAGTGGCATTTGGTAAGTAGATCTTTCCCACGCCTTCAGACGGAGAGGGTATAGGGTCAGTAAAAGTAAATGATCCGTGTATGCGCTTTAACGCGTGTTGCGTGTATGGTGCTAGACCTATATTTATGAAGACCAATTGGCATTCGCCGGCTTCGTGGCTTAGAGGTTATGACTTTTCTCCGTAATCTCGTATACTCTCGTACGTAACGTGATGACGGTGAGAATCAGTAGTGGTTCGAATCGCATCAGTAATTTACGGGGTATGTGAGCCGGCCGTTCAGAAAGCAATGGCAAACTACTGAGTGTAATCTTGCCAAGAAATCAACATACAGCTGAAAGATGCTGGTGTTGACAACAATGTCCTGTAAAGGATATGCACCAAAAAAGAAAAAAATTGGCATTCTTCTTCTTCGTTCATCCGGAGTTGTTTTTTTTTTGGACGTGATTGCGTTGTGCCTGTTTACAGCAGAGCTGCGTTCTTGCGCCGTTAGGCCGACACATCCGACTTCTGCGGGCATGTGTTGACCGGGTTAACCTTCCCGGGGGGTTTCTTAGGACGTTAGACTCTCACTGTTGTGGTGTTATCTTCCATCCCAGCTGGCCCATATAGAACAGCCAAAGGCATCCTGGTCGGCCCTCAAGGGAAGGCAGGGGCAGACCATGGGAATTCCCCGCCATCCAAGGAGGCTTCCATAATTGCAGAGCCAACACACAGCGCTCTGGTACTGGGCTCACCCAAGGAATCGTCACGTCCTGCACATGGCTGCTTAGCCTCACTTCCGTATATTGGGCCTTCCGTTCACCATAGGCTGTTCTTCCAGAAGCCAGAAGAATGCTGTTTGCAGATGACATCCACACAGTGAGCTTTCGATTCGGACTTTCCACGTAATGGATTTGCTATCCAAGCAATATTCCATTTTGTGCCACTAGGACACTTTTTCCACCTTTTATGAAGCCCACACAGTGAGCTTTCGATTCGGACTTTCCACGTAATGGATTTGCTATCCAAGCAATATTCCATTTCATGCCTCTGGGAGGCTTGTGTAACCGACTGTCCTGTTAAATTCCAGAGAGGAGACTGGACTCAACAAGCACATCTTTAAACTTATTATCTGTTGGGATTATTGACTGACTTTGGTCTACACTCCTCTCTTCTGTCTTCCCTTCCATATATCTATTTCTTTCACTCTCTCTATTATTCCCTCAACACATACTCCGACAACAGTTCCTTTCAACGATAAGATAAAAGATTTATTAATAAAAACTATGTCTGGTGTATGTATGGATATTGTCTATGTAGTTGGTATGTTCTTCTAGTGTGGCTGCCAGATAAGATGTTGATAGATAGTCTCCGTGGCTTCTCTCGTCTCTTCTCTCAGCTAGAGTACAGGACATGACATAGATATAACAGAACGGTCTCACCCTGACAGCTCCGTCTGCTTGAGTCTGTAGATATATCCGTTTTTTGTAATGAAAAAATGTTCACCACTGTATGAATGTATTTAACCCGATCACCATATGCTGTCAGCGTAAACTGAATGTTCTTTATTATCTTATAGCGTTCTTAATTCCATCCTGGAAAACACATCGAGTTTCTAGTATTCTCTATTTTTGTCCTGTAAAAGTTCTACACTGGATAGTTCTTAATTGATATAGGCACTTTGTATGCACCTTGCAACTCTTCGATACTGAGTCCTTTGGGTTTTTTCTATTAGTTTAAATGATCTCTATTTTCCGTTCTCTGTCCTCCTTACTTCTTACGATGACAATTCTTTTCTTTCCTTTCTTATGCACAAGTGTCGTGCTTTATTACTTTAAAGTGCTTTCTTGTGGGATATCAACACTGGGTGATCTTGACCACAGCCATCTGTTTTATCTCTTAGTTGATAAGTCCCGCACTGGTATGGAAACCTGTGTGATATACATTTAATAATGAGATCTGTGCCTGCTTCCTCTTCTCTCCTATGTGAGTGTCTTTTCCTCCAGCCGAAATGAAAAGGCTTCCGAAAAAACCCACTCTGACATGGGATAGAAGATTCACCTAACGTCTATACTATTCCTACTAATAGAAAGCAATGTTAAATGCACTTCACGCCCATCTATATTCCTATGCTAAACTATACTCTAATATATGAATACCTTAAAAACATCCTTTACTGAATTGGGAGTACTAAATGCACCATAAATACACAAAAGTTCTTCTGAACGCAGCACATCCCTTTTCATAATCCTTCTCTCCCGACCTAAGAAACACACTCTCCCTCACAAAGACGTAGCCACTCTTTTATCGGTCATTTTTGCCGCATAGTCCTTGACATTGCTGGACACCTCACATCCAGACTGCATTATCATTGTTAGTGGAAAATTACAGCTCTGAACCGTTTCACATCCATACCGCAATATGCTGTCCAATAATCTCTCTGCTTTAGTCGCAAACCAATTTTTCCACTCGACAGTTTACCTGTGCGGTTAGCCGGTCCCTTCTGTGTCTTGACCTATAAACACATGCGCCTGGTCACTCCGTTGTTTGTTACCATTACTGCTTCGCTTGTTAACCCTTCCTCCACCTGGTCAGTCGGTGTATACAGTCGTCCATCTGGGAATCATTAACTCTCAGTATTTCACGACACCGACATGCCTGTGGTATGAAGTGTGGCAGTCTAAATACTTCTTCATGTACATTTAAATGTCAACCTGAATACAGTTAAAGTAAGCTGCAGTCGACTTGAGCTTGTTGATATCTCCATAGAGCTTGTCCTCGAATGAAGCAGGTGTGGGCCAAAATATCTTTCTCTGTTCTGCATATATTGGGCACTCTTGCAGCAAATGTTTAGCTGTCATTTTACCAGTTCCACAATTACATTCATCTGTATCTCCTATCTTTAGTTTGTTGAACAAGTGGTATTTCAGCCTGTTATGTCCTGTGCGGAGTCTGAAGATTGCTACTTGTTCTCTTCGGTCGAGGTTGTAATATGCATCATCCTTCTGGTGGCCTGGATGCTCTGATTCCCATTTGGTTCTATAAGTGCTTTTTATCAACCTCTTTGTCTCATTATAGGTTATGTCTATGTCAGGCTGTGGTAGTCGTCCGCCCTCTTTTGCCAGTCTGTCAGCCTCTTCATTTCCAGGTATACTGCAATGTGATGGGATCCACTGTATTTTAACTTTTTTGGATTTCTGGCATAGACCATGGAGTGCTGCTCTTAGGTCAGCTAGTTCTGTGATGTTTTTGCTCTTCAGTATTGAGACAGCTGACTTTGCATCTGTGAAGATAGCTATTTGCGTCTCTTTATTTTCCTCCATCAAGAGCATTTCTGCTGCAGTTTTCAGAGCCTCTACCTCCGCTTTGAAGTTACTTGAGAACTTTCCAGTTGCCACTGAATGTGTTTTTTTCACTCGATTTTTTAAATTTAGGAGAATTCCTCCTCCTCCATTCTCTACTGAATTTTTGGCTGATCCATCTGTATATGCATGGGTCCAATTGCTGCTTGGGTAATGTTCTTTTATGTAGTTTAGGGTTATTTCTCTTCTTTCGGTTTCATGCTGAGTGTTCTTTTTCTCAATACCAGGAATGTTTTCTATCATCTCAGGCAGTTGCTGCTGTCTCCAAGCTGGGAACTTGTCTGCATTGTAAATGGGTGTGACTGTTGATATGTTAAGTATGGGATCTGCCCTAATCTTTCGTTTTGCAGTTTCTACAAAGTTGCTACGCTTCAGTCTTCCCTTTCCAAAACCACTAAACCTTTTATACATAGGGTGGTCTGTCAATCTTCTAAATTTTTCAGCTTGTTGCTGGGCTCTGCTATCTCTTCTATCCTGCATTGGTTGTAAACAAGTGATCTTTTCTAATTCATTAATAGGCGTTGTCTTCAGGCTTCCAGTTATGATTCGCATTCCTTGATTTTGGACTCTACTTATTTTGTTAAAGTTTGACTTAGCTGCTGTTGCCCAAGCTGCAATGCCATATTCCAGTACTGGCCTCACCCGTCCAGTATATAACTTCTTGAGAACTTTCTCATCTGCTCCCCACGTTGTACCAGCAAGATTTTTCATGATTGCCATTCTTTGCCTTGCTCTTGTTCGATTTTTCTCAACCTGTGTCTTCCATGTCAGGCGACGATCAAAGGTGACTCCTAGATAGTTTGGATTTTCTTCATGGCGCAATATTTTTCCATTCAATACCAGCTTAGGTTGCTGAGATTTAGTTGAGAGGGAGAACACTGTGCATGTTGTTTTCTCCTCACTTATCTTCACTAGCCATGATTTTGACCAGTCCTCTAGCGCTAATAGGGCTTGCTGTATTCTGCTGTTAGCTGTACTAATATATTCTTCAGATGTCCGTATGGCTAGGTCATCTGCAAAGGATGATGTGTGTACTATGGCTGGAAAATTTTCCGTGATGTCGTTTATATATGCGAGGAATAATGTTGGTGAAAGAACTCCTCCTTGGGGGACACCTTGCTCCAATAGCATCATTTTGCTGGTTTGTCCTTGTACTTTTGTCCTGGCAGTTCTGTTCTCAAGGTAGTGGCTGATCAATTTGTACATTTTCCCACCATGCATTTTTTGCAGTTTTACTTTCAGTCCTTCCTTCCATACTTTATCAAATGCTTTTTCTAAATCTATCCAGACCGCTAGTGTGTGCTTTTTCTCTTGTAAGGCATCCTCTATTTCCTGAGCTATATAGGTTATTTGATCTTCAGTGGATCTGTACTTTCTGAATCCTGCTTGGTGAGGTGTTAAGAGTTGGTTTTCTTCCAGATGCCATGTTAGCCTGCCATTGATAATGCATTCCATTAATTTTCCTACACAGCTAAGAAGACTGATAGGTCGATAGCCATTTGGTTCTTCCAGGTCTTTTCCTTTCTTTGGGACTGGTATTAGTATAGCTTCCTTCCATGCCTGTGGGACTATTCCCCTCTTCCAGCTGTAATTTAAGACTGCTAGTAGTTTCTTTTTTGCCTTAGTGCCTAGTCCTATTAGCATTTCATTTGTGATTCCATCCTTTCCTGGTGATGTCTTCTTTTTTTAGGGTATTCATTGCCTGTTCCATTTCTTCCATTGTTAGATTTGCCATCATATATTCTGCTGCTGTCTCTGTATATCTATGATGTATCTGTTTATCTTTGATTGCTTTCTTCTGTTCGGCTGTAATATCAATGTGGTTTGTACTGGCATAGGGTTCCATTAGTGCATTTGCAGCCTTTTTTCCTGTAAGCAAGGCATTTCCTTGTTTAATGGTTATTTGTTTGTTTCTAGGTCCTTTATTGTTCATGGCTTTCACTAGTTTCCATAGTTTGTTTCCATCCCTGTCAAAATTCAGGTTTTCTGTTTTTTTCCTCCAACAATCTCTTGTTGTTTGATTTACTGTTCTTTTATATTTTGCTGAGATGGCTTTGAGAGAGATGTTAGCTTCAGTTGTTTGTTCTCTCTCTGCGGTCTTCCTAGCATCTTCAACTTTGTCCTCCAAAATTTGTAGTTCTTCAGTCCAGTATGGTTTGTAATTTTTCCTCGCTCCTCTTGGAATAGACTCAGTGGCCGCCTGTATTATTGCTCTGTTTAGACTTTCCACCATTTGCTTCATGTTGCCATATCGTGTATTTATGTTTTCACAATATTTGTCTGTTAGTATGGCAAATCTGTCCCAATCTGCTCGTTTGTAATTCCAACGGGGCAAAGGCTGTTGCTCCTGTGGAACATACTCCATATTTATTACAAGCTTGATTGGTCTGTGGTCACTACCTGCTAATTGGTCAAGCACATGGCGATCGATTTTGTGGAGGATGTCACCTGTGCAGAAAGCTAAGTCTGGAGTAGAAGTGGTAATCCATCTTCTGGAGTAGAAGCTCGGTGTGTCATCCGCTTTGTTGAGTAGATGGAGATTTGAGTCTATTTCCCAGTCCTCCACTTCATCTCCTCTTTTGTCAGTATCTGGGTATCCCCATCTTTCTGAACGGCTATTAAAGTCTCCGACAACAATGCAATTTGTGTCAGTTATTTCCATGTTTGAGAGTGTAAGATCCTTATCTGCCGGGCTATACAGATTGTAAATTCTTATTTTCACGTCCTTTATCATTATATCAACACCTATAATTTCCGTTTGGTTGTCAGAGATCACAGATACTTCGCTGCAAGGTATTGTATTTCGTGTAAGTATTACAACTCCTCCTTTGTGTCCTTCGCGGTCGAAACGTGTGGCCTGATATCCCTCGACTGAAAATGTGCGATTGGCGTTGAGGTGTGTCTCTTGAATGCATGCCACATCTATTCTATCTTTATGAAGACGCTGTGTTAGGGAGGCTTTCTTGTTATAAACTCCTTCTGCATTCCATTGTAGTATGTTGAGTGTCCGGGGTGTTTGGTCAATAGCTCTTAACCTACTCCTCTGTGCCTTGACTCCACAGCACAGGGGAAGGTGACCACCAGTAGTCATGGGTGGACCCCCTCGAGGCAGGGGGCCCGGCACTATCACCGCCTGATGGGACTTAACGGGATTAGCACCATAACGATTAAAAATTGGCATTCAATATGGTCAATATCACGGTGGTCGCCTTTACTTCTCGTGAAATTTCCTTTTAGACTGAGTCGTCCATGAGCCTTGGTCAGTGAAGAACATCGCTGGTTATCTTGTCTTTCTTTGTATTATTTTTATTTTTTCGTTCGCTCGCTTTGAACTCAGACGTAATCCATACACTTACTACTACTACTACTAGTAGTAGTAGTAGTAGTAGTAGTAGTAGTAGTAGTAGTAGTAGTAGTTTTTGTTGTTGTTGTTGTCACTACTGGGGAGTGCGATGGACTGTTTTTGTGTGTAGGTCAGCTTTTCCTTTTACCTTTGTTCCTCGCCATCAGGCGAATCCACTCCAACTCCAGAAGTACTTGTCATTGACGTCTCCAAGTCAAGGACGAGAAGTCAATATTTTAGTTCAGCTGACCGGTGTTGAGATTGAACTCCCTAACTCAGTATCAGTACACCGGATGTTTAAGAACAAGCGATCTAAAGCATTCGACCATGCTGACCCCTTATTTTATTTTACACTGATGAACGATATTTGTCTGATTGATCTCTCCAATTGGTTCTTACTTACACACATGCACGTTCCCAACCGTTTACGATGTTTGTTGAAATACACTTGAGATATAGATACAGGACGTGGATTGATTGTGTCTAGCTGGAGTAAAGTACTTGTCCTTGTAAATATATATATTATGGTATAATGTTCTTGCTTGTCTGCTTTGCGTCTAAGGTATGATATTTCTCTTATCCGCTCCGTGCCCGAATGACCAAGTATGTACCGTCAGTTTCGCAGGTTAACTTTGATTGTGAGGTTTAGTTCGCCGGAACGCGGGTGTCTGTGTGGTCGTTAACTATTTTGTCGCTTGACAGCTTTTCTGGATTACGTCATGTACTTTCCCTTGATGTTATAGTCTGTTTCGGTTAACTTGTTGAATACTTCTTGTAACTCTTTATATTCCGTATTTGATCCCTAATAACCACTTTCTCGATCCTGACAGGTAGCCTCCTATGTTAGACTAGTTATATATTACTAGTATGTGACATAAGTTAGCTACCTCCTATGTATAGCTGGAATGTGACATTAGTTAGCTATCCCCCGACATATGGCTAGAATGTGGCATTGATTAGCTACTTTCTATGTTAGACTTGTTATATGTGGCCAGTTGTTGGTGTTAGCTATCTTCTGTGTTAGGCAAGTTGTATATGACTAAAATGTAACATTAGTTAGCTACATTCTATGATAGACTAGCTATATATGGCTAGTATGTGGCAATAGTTAGCTATCTTCTATGTTAGACTAGCTATATTTGACTAGTATGTGACAATACTTAGCTACCTTCTATATATGACTGTGACATCAGTTAGCTACTTCTTATGTTGCCCTACTAACGTGTGAAGCAGTAGTTACTGGCGCCTACATTGCATTAGTCTGTGAGCTCTGATGTGTTTACATTTGACGTTTCAGTAATCTTTTGGCATATATGTGCGAAATTTCAAACCGCAAACCTGATTAACGTGATTTCTACATTTCAATGCACAAACGTATAAGAACTTATCGAACATTTCATTTTTTTTTTACTTGTCTTTGAGAAAACGCATTTCCGTTCTGTGAGTGTTTGTGTTGTCTGTAAGTGATGTTATCAGATAACCTGCATTAGATAACCATTAAGCTTTTCCGCCTAATCTCTGCGTTAGACATTTTCTTGAACCATTAAACTTAGTGTCTGCATTAGACCAATTTATTAAGCTGTGGTATTTTCTCAATTTACTTCAGAAAAGACTCTTTACAGGTCTTAAATGCATGCATTATCCACATTACTCACCCGTGCTGTTATAAGTGTACAATAGAGTGACGTACTTATTGCATTAGTTAACATAGAACAAATGTTAGTAAGTGGGGAAATGGTCGTGAATCCCAAACAAACAAACAATTCCATTAAAGACACAGGAACGTAGTTTTTTAAAAGAATGATGAAATACCTTCGACGGCCACAATGATAATCTAAATGTCTTGAAAAACGCTAAGATACAAAGTTTATCACACACGTAAGAGAAATGGCTGTTGGCAGCTTCTGGCTAATTTAATAGAAAGAGAAATGTGGAAATCAAAATATGGAATGTTCTGAAGCAAATGGACAGATTCTGGAGAAAAGAGGTAAAGGAAAACAGCTTGAGGAGATTATAATTGATAGTTTTGCAACAGCACGTGGATTTATGCCTTCTGGCGGAGGTCACTTGATGTGAGGGAACATGATCGCCCATGTCAGTTGATAATGCACGTGATAATGATGATGACGATGACAATGATGATGAGATTAACTTCAGCGTTCTGCCAGATAACTAAATTAAAGGTACTTTTCTGGTCTTTACTTCAGCCTTAAAATCACTGAGATAATTTTCAATTGCGTTTATCACTTCAAATCTCTAAGAGAACGTTTATAACATAGAGTGCTTCAATGGAATGTTCGATCGCCATTACCACACTTATCACGCTACCAACCCTGACTGTCCCAATAACGGCATCCTAACAGTCTTTGGAATAGTCCTTGATTATCCGTTCACCATTTTATTTACTAGCCTAGGCTGTCCTGTCATTAACGGGTAACTAGTCCAGATTGTATTGTTATTAACAATGAACTACTCTAGACTATATTGGCATGAACAGGTGACTAGCTTAGACTATATTGTGATTAACGGGTGACTAGCTTAGACTATATTGTCATTAACAGGTGAATAGCTTAGACTATATTGTCATTAACAGGTGACTAGCTTAGACTATATTCTCATGACCAGATGACTAGCTTAGATTATAGTGTCATAAATAGGTGACTATCTTAGACTATATTGTCATTAACAGGTGACTAGCTTAGACTATATTGTTATTAACAGGTGACTAGCTTAGACTATATTGTTATTAACAGGTGACTAGATTAACTATATTGTCATTAACAGGTGACTAGCTTAGACTATATTGTCATTAACAGGTGACTAGCTTAGACTATAATGTCATGACCAGGTGACTAGCTGAGACTATATTGTCATTACCAGATGACTAGCTGAGACTATATTGTCGTGACCAGGTGACTAGCTGAGACTATATTGTCGTGACCAGGTGACTTGCTGAGACTATATTGTCGTGACCAGGTGACTAGCTGAGACTATATTGTCGTGACCAGGTGACTAGCTTAGACTATAGTGTTATTAACAGGTAACTAGCTTCCCCTCCCCTCCCCCTTTTCCAGCTATGTCAGTGCTCACAAGCTATTGAAACATTATTTACTGCTTGTAACACTTTACTGAGTCATCCCAATGAAACATCATTTACTGCTTGTTGCGCTTTTTCATCCCAGTGGAACATTATTTACTGCTTATAACACTTTACTAAGTCATCCCAATGAAACATTATTTATTGCTTGTAACACTTTACTGAGCCATCCCAATGAAACATCATTTACTGCTTGTTGCGCTTTATTCATCCCAGTGAAACATTATTTACTGTTTATAACACTTTACTAAGTCATCCCAATGAAACATTATTTACTGCTTTTAACACGTTGCTAACCCATCCCAATGAAACATTATTTACTGCTTGTAACGCTTTACTAACTAAGACTGTCATACTTATACTACATTTTCATCCCAATGAAACAGTATTTACTGCTTTTAACACGTTGCTAACCCATCCCAATGAAATATTATTTACTTATTGTAACTATTCTAACTCGAACTATCATATTTACACCACACGTACAACATAATGAAACAGTATTTACTGCTTATGACACTTTACTACATGGAACTATATTTACACAGCATTTACAACCCAGGGAAACATTTATTGCGTGTAACATTTTACTAACTAAGACTGTCATATTTATACTACATTTTCATCCCAATTAAACATTATTTACTGCTTGTAACACTTTACTAACTCATCCTAATGGAATATTATTTACTAATTGTAACTGTTCTAACTAGAACTATCATATTTACACCACACTTACAACCCAGTGAAACATTATTTACTGCTTGTAACACTTTGCTAACTAAGACTATCATTCTTATACTACATTTTCGTCCCAATGAAACATTTTACTGCTTGTAACTCTTTATTAACTCATCCTAGTGAAACATTATTTACTGCTTGTAACACTTTTCTAACTCGAACTATCATATTTACACCACATTTGCAACCCAGTGAAAGATCACTTGTAACACTACTAATCTGCAAGACCTACTAACCCTGGTGATGTGTCATGCTACAAGGTAACCTGGTTTTTTGCTGCATTTAACCACTAACTGCTGCTCTCCCTGGCAGCTTTTGTGATTTAGCAATTGTACACTGGGCAAATTGCATAGTCACAAAAGTGATCAGGGTTGCATGTTGCCTTCATTGCCTAACCACAGCTACTTACAGGACTACAGCCTCCGCCGAAGAACAAAACCAGCTAACAGCTTCCTGGGTGGTGGAGATGTCTTATTTATACTCTACACTACTGAATCAGTCATGGAATATTTCTCTGAGCTATTGTTGTTAATTCTAACCAGCCTTAATTCCAGACGATTTGGAAGCAGACGCCTTGTTTTGGTTTTCACACAGCAGTATGAGTGTCGGTAGTTTAGAAAACAATGGCTAACTGCAGAACGTAAACTTGCCAAGAAATCAATAATAACCCAAAAATGATGGGGTTAACTGTGACGTCCTGTAAAGGATATACAACTAACTTTGTTTTTTAATCAACCATTATAATAAACAAAGTAGCAGCTGTTAATTTTTGGCTTGGTGTTCTCGCGTCTGCGTCTGTTAGAAGAAACTGTTAACGGACTGTAGTGTTAAGTTATCACCACTTCTTATTTAACGGACTGTCGTGTTAATTTAGCCGGCTTCCCGGCCTAGAGGTTAGCGACTTTTCACCAGTAATCTCGTATACTCTCGTAAGTAACGTGACGACGGTGAAAATCAGCAGTGGTTCGAACCGCGTCGGTAACTTACGGGGTTTGTGAGCCGGCCGCTCAGAAAGCAATGGCAAACTACTGAGCGTAATCTTGCCAAGAAATCAACAATCAGCTGAAAGATGCTTATGTTGACAGCGATGTCCCGTAAAGGATATGCAAAACATTTGAGTGTTAATTTATCACCACTTCTTGTTTAACGGACTGTAGTGTTAATTTATCACCACTTCTTGTTTAACGGACTGTAGTGTTAATTTATCACCACTTCTTGTTTAACGGATTGTAGTGTTAATTTATCACCACTTCTTGTTTAGGATCTACGACCTTTATCTGACTTGACATTATGACCTGGCCCGCTCTATGGCGAAGGGAATTACGAACGCAGTTCGTAATCCCGCATACCGCGTTTGTAACACAGATGCGGGCGATTTGGCAGCAGACCGCCTTGCGCTGGTTATTTTATAAAATTATATGAGCGTCGGTCGTTCAGAAAGCAATGGCAAAATGCTGAACGTAAACTTGCCAAGAAATCACGAACAGCCAGAATATGCTGGGGTTGATTGCAACTACCGGTCTCTGTGGCTGAAGGGCTTGCGAACGCGGTTTGTGAGCCCGTATACCCGGGTTCGAAACACGGCGGTGCTGGTTTTTTCGAAAAAGGTATAGAGGCCGGTCGTTCAGAAAGCAATGGCAAACTACTGAACGTAACACTTGCCTAGTACATCAACAGCAGCTGAAAATGCTGGTGTTGACTGCAACGTCCCGTAAGGGATACGCAACAACAAAAAAAAAAGATTGCAACTTCCTGTACAGGATATGCAACTAACATGATTTGACTGTGATAAGGCTGTCATTATGATTTTTTTTTTCTTTTTGCGCACGCTCGCTTTGAACTGATACGCAGTCCATACACACTATTTATTGTAGTGATGGACTGAATTTTTCGTGTGGATTAGCTTTCCCTATTAACAATATCCTTCGCCATCAGGCTACCCCACTCCGACTTCAGAGGTACTTGTAAGTTATGTCCCCAAGTCAAGGACGACAGGTCAACATTTTGGTCCAGCTGTCCGGTGTAGGGGATAAACCGCTTACCTCGGCATCAGCACAACGGATGTTTAAGAACACGCGTTCTTACCCATACTGTCATGCGGACCTGCACATTATGATTTGACTGTGGCAAGGTTGTCATTATGATTTGACTGTGACAAGGTTGACATTATAATTTGACTGTGACAGGGTTTCATTATGATTTGACTGTGACAAGGTTGTCATTATGATTTGACTATGACAGGGTTGTCATTATGATTTGACTGTGACAAGGTTGACATTATAATTTGACTGTGACAGGGTTTCATTATGATTTGACTGTGACAAGGTTGTTATTATGATTTGGCTGTGACAGGGTTGTCATTGTGATTTGACTGTGACAAGGGTACAGGAAGGTTGTGCACGCCTTGGGCATATCGTACATATGGTCCTGGGCCCATATTTCTAGACCATATTTTTATAGGGGGACAAACACGTAACAATTACCGACCATAGTAACCAATTGATAATCACAAACGTTCCGAAAGATCCACTACAAATACAGACCTACAATGAAATGTTTCTGTTGTACATGTCTTCTGCCTCCTGTCTTGTTTTTCATCGCTTCATTGTTACTTTCTAACATTGTTAGTACATTCTTATTTGCAATGTATGAAGCGCTGGATTTTAACAACTATTTTTTTCCCCGCATTTCCATCCTGTTTCAGGATATTGCGGTCAACATCAGCATCTTTCAGCTGTCTGTTGATTCCTAGGCTAGATTACGCTCATCAGCACGCCACGACTTTCTGAGCAACCGGCTCCATACTCTCATAAGTCACTGTCACGACTCGAACCACTTCTAATTCTCGTGCGCTCACGTCAACCACATGAGTATTCGGGGTTAACGGAGAAAGCTGCTAACCCCTCGGCCAGGGAGCCGGCTTTAACAATTATGTCAGACAATTATATACTTCCATACATTTTATTTTTAAACCGTTAGCTTTGAACAAACGCTTTGGGCCTGTTAACAAACCATGTTTGTATTTTATGTAGCACGAACTTGCGGTGCGTAAGTGAAGTATTAGGACCATTCACATTTTGTATTCCCGGGTGCACGGAATAATATATGACCTGAACCCCTCCCCCTCCCTTAGCGAACATCGAGAGCTGAGACAATACCCCCGTTCAACCTCACTCATGCCATTGACAGTCCAGCGTCCTAACCAACACCTGAGTAAAATGTCTCTGTCATATGTTTATCTCCTTCGTCCTCTCTTCCTCACTCTCCTCCCTTCCGTGTTTATAATTATTCTACTTCATTTCATTTACATTCAGTTTTCCCGCTTGTTATCCTCGTTTTAATTATACATGAGGGCACGTGCCATAGCAATTAATGATCTGAATTCTCATCGATATGAATTTTTGCCGCTTGCCTCCCAAAGGTGACGTCTGCTGGACTGTAATGTGCTGGGCGCTTTCTGTCAGGTCTCAAGATGTGTTACAGTTACAATGCATCATATCTAAATAATGATAACAGTGACAATAATAGCCATAATTGAGTGATTATGAGATCTAGAAATGCCTATTCTTCATTCTATCATTTTTTTTCTTCTTTCTTTCCATTCATTTAATAACTAGTTGAGTTGAGTTGAGCTAAGAACTGACATCACTGTACTCAGGACATTCCCATACGCGCTCCGTCCTCTCGTTCAACAGCCAGCGAAGAGTCACACTGTTATCTGATTGAAAGTTCTCCTGGTCTTTCCCTCTGTTTTTCTACCAGAACCTCTGCCAATCCCCCGCAATTTCATTCCTTTCCACATATGGTTTTTCAGTCTGTTCCCCACTTTCTCCACCTGGTCCCACGGGCACATGACTACCTCTCCCTTGTCCATGGGTAATCGACCACCAAGAGGAGCATTCCCTGCCAGCCTATCATCCTGTTCATCCCCCCCCCCCCCCCCCCGCACTCCCATATGATCGCGGCAAAAAGTCCATACAGTTCTCACAATCTGTGACCTCTGAAGTGAGGTGAGCCATTCCACACGAAACATTCCTTTCTCCACCTTGCTAAGCATTATTACTTAAAGGCTAGATATTTTGCTGATGTCCATGTCGTATTTCAACCGGTATAGTTTGAATTTTTTGCCATGATGTCATTTGTATGACATTAATTCACCGTCGTGATAATATAACGAAGAAATGCCTCATGGTTGCATTCGGGAAATAATGTTGATGACATTCATTGTTTCCTTGAATACAAGTTAGTTTTGTGCTTAATTCGTGAGCACATAATGAGATCTGTAGAAATTGTCCATGGTTGGTGGGTATAATATACATAACTTTACACATTATATTGTTGATACCGTCTTGACTAACAACAAGTCACAAGGAACTGCGGAGAACCGTACACACAGTGATTGTAGAAGGTGAAACAATGCGATCCGGCTTGAATACTTGGAAGACAGAAGTAAAGATCACATCAATGAGCCGGATCATGCCTAAACCTGCAATTAAAGTCCGTGGTATTAAGTTCGGACGTAGAGAAATAAAAAGGACCCTGGGTAACGTAATGGCTGAACCTCGTCTGCCAAGCCGATGTCTTGGGTTCGATACGGGCTCCCAGATTGACCCAGTCTAAAAGAGGTACCAGAAAACAATTTGGGAAGTAAAGTCGGTCGGTGTGATACTGACAACATCATCCATATAGAGACGATTATTCTACAAAATAAAGGACTAGCATCAGATGCTCAGCGCGCTTGAAGGCGTTTACGAGAATCACTTTTATTTTACAGAAAAAGCATACAAGCACCTGAATGACATCATATAGAAGATGTATCACACAGATAAAGAACAGAATAGGACAAGTAAAAACTGTCTCTCTATCCAATGTAGACCATCTTATACAACACAAGCCATGTTTAAAATACAATTGTGAGACCGTTGGTGCTGTCTCGATAGTTAGATACGAATTATGTCCATATTCCATAGTTGTGGGTTCATGTGGACTATACACCTGGCTAACGAAGACACTTTTTTTTTCGGTAATGTCTAGTTAGTCATGCTTTGAAGTACACATGTTCCTGCAGCGAGGTACTGTCGTCATTTGGAGGTGACAGGTTCGAATCCCGGTCGGTAGCTATCGCTTTCAATTTTTATGTTTTATAGTGCGCCCTCTGCCGTCTCCGTGGCAAAGGCGTTACAGACGCGGTTCGTAATTCCTGTTACCTGCGTTCGAAACACAGCTGCGACCGATTTGACAGTAGACCTTGTCGCACTGGGTTTTAACGTGATGGTATGGGAGTCGGTCGTTCAGAAAGCAATGGCAAACCACTTAACGTAAACTTGCCAAGACATCAACAACAGCAGTGTTGGTGTTAACAGCGATGTCCTGTAAACAGGATATCTCTTCTTCTTCAACATTCTGAGCCATTGAGGTTCTTTGCTGCAGATACAATCCGTCTCCATTCGTCTCTCTGGTTGACCTTCTCCTCCCAGTCGCTGATTCCAAGTGCTTGTAGGTCTGTATATATATTATCTCTCCACCGTCTTCTTGGTCTACCTCGGGGTCTACGGTCATTTATTTCTTGAGTGAAACAGGATACGCAAAAACAAAACAAAATGCGTCCTCTGTTTTCTACTTCTTTCTTCTGCTTCTATGAACGCCAAACAATACATGTCTGATTATTTATGAACTGTCTAAATAGGAATGAATTGATCGCGTATGAATAACTGCTCCTGGTCGATCATAATAAGCCTTACTGTCTAGATTCATGACACCAGCAATATTATTTACATCAAGGAAACTGGTTCGTCGATGCCAACTTGAACATGCATACATTTGAATATCAAAGGGCAATCACTATTGATTATGCAAAACCAGTAAATGAAATGTGTGCGTTTGTGCGCGTAAATTAAGCAGTGTGTGCATACATTTAAAAGACGTTTTCGTCTGTAATAGCGCGATCTTGTTGGAATAGTACAAACATTCGATCTAGTGCGTGTTTGTGTGTGTGTGTGTGCCATCACCGCTTTGAAGGTCGGTTTGATAAGGATATCAAACTTTCTGGCCGGCTTCTTTACAGAGTACTCGGACAAGGATCTTCCAGCACAGGTTGTCACCTTCATGATGTCACCTACATGATGTTGTCACCTACATGTAACATTGTCTCCTTCTTGTGTGCAGTGGTGTAGTCGTGCCAGGGCGCAGCAGGGCGCCGCCTCGGTTCTTTCTTTCTATAATCCACGGCGCGCTCTGCCTCACAAAATGACAATAAACATTTCAAATAATGTTTCCCCTTGTTAATTTGAATAACGAAGACACAAACAATCCATCCATCCATCATGTGCCATGCCGGTAAGCGTGGGCGGTCATGTTCTGCCATCTCACTCGATCACCAGGGTCGTGGATCAGCTCCGTGTTCCTGTCTCGACCATGCCACGTGGCCAAGCCATCCAGGTATTTACTTCTCGGTCTTCCCCTTGGTCTTTTCCCTTCGATCATGCCAGTCGTGACCAAGTTCTCCAATCCATTTCTTCTCATAACATGCCCAAAAAATTTTGGCTGTCTACGTCTAATATCTTTAATCAGTTTATGATCTTCATTTGTTTCTTGAAGGACTTGGTCATTGGTTTTTCTGCCTGTCCATGGTATTCTTTGCATTTTCCTCAGAAACCACATTTCCACAGCCATCAGCTGTTTTTCAGCTTGACTGCTTATTGTCCACGCTTCACATCCATACAAAAGTATAGGTTCTATGTAGCACTGCAACACTCTTTTTCTCGTTACAATTGATATCTTTTTATTGGTCAATATGTTTTTCATCTTGCAAAAGGCTACTTTCGCAATGGCAATTCTTTTTCTTATCTCTTCAAGGCATCTCCCATCAGATGTTATGACTGTGCCGAGATAACTGTATCGATTCACTTGCTTAAGAATATGCCCATTTACTCGTATATCACATTGTGGTATTTCTTTCTTCCCAGTGACGACCATAATCTGTGTCTTCTTAATATTCAGTTCTAACCCTAGTTGTTAACTGTGTGCAACAACCGCGTCTACTAAATTTTGCAGGTCCTGTTCATTGTCTGCAATCAAGACTGTATCATCTGCATATCTTATGTTATTGATGTATCGTCCCCCAGTGTTGATTCCTTCCATATCTTCTATATTTCTGAAAATATTTTCACTGTACAGGGAAAAAAAGATCTGGAGACATCACACATCTCTGTCTCACACCTCTTTTAATAGGCTGATATTGACCTACATTGTTATCAATTCTGATGGCAGCTTGTTGTTTCCAATATATGTTTTTTTACAAGTCTTAGGTCTTTTCCATCAATTGATGATCTTCAAGCATCCTTATCATGTCGACATGTCTCACTTTATCGAAAGCCTTTGTGTAGTCAATAAAGCAAAGATTTAGATCTTTGTTTACTTCTATAGCACGTTCAATTACTGTTCTCAGTGTATACACAGCATTTACTGTGCCCTTGCTTTCTACAAACCCACATTGTTATTCTCCTATTTCGGGTTGTATTTTCTTCCTGACTTTGTGCATGATAATTCTCATCAGAATCTTTGTGATGTGGCTCGTTATACTAATTGTTCTTCTTCTTCTTCTTCTGCGTTCATCCAGAGTTTTTTTTTTTCCAGATGTGATTGCGTTGTGCCTGTTTACAGCAAGCTGCGTTCTTGCGCCGTTAGGCCGACACATCCGACTTCTGCGGACATTTGTTGACCGGGTTAACCATCCCGGATACTAATTGTTCGATGTTGATCGCATTCCATGGCTCCTGATTTTTTCGGGATTGCAATAAATATAGAATTACATAATTCAGGAGGTATCGTATATTGTGTTTAGCAGTCTGGTGACTTGGTCTATTCCATATTCTTTTAAGGCACTGATCATTTCTATTGTGATGTTATCTGTACACCAACAATAGACTGCACAATTTACAGCCTGGCATTTTTAGCTGTATGTCATCGCGTGCATACTGCAGAATTCACGTAACATAAACTAAAGCAATGAGATAAATCGTTCAAACTGAAATACACAACACACATATTCCCACATAATGTAAATTGTCTGCCAAAGTTATTTTTAACTGACTATTATTTCTTTTTGTTTGCACAAAGTTGACTTTTTAGTTTTGTAATTTGCTTCATGTCAAATTAATTTATCTATTAGTTGCAGTTTCCCAATTCGAAATCAGCAAACGAAAGCAGTCCACGTTGCGTTGATTTCAATGTTATGAGTTGAACGGCTGGACATAAAATTGCCTCGTAATTCACAGACATCCAATAAAGGAAGGGGTTGATTGCAACATCCTATAAAGGACATGCATTAACTTGATTGTATGTGTACATGGGTGCACGCGCGCGTGTGTGTGTGTGTGTGTGTGTGTGTGTGTGTGTGTGTGTGTGTGTGTGTGTGTGAGTGCTCATCTCATCTCATCATGTTCCTCTTGTACCTTGCGGTGTCGAGGTGAAGTATAAACATCGTGAGAGTGCCCGGTTATGGGCTTCATGTATCGATATTCCCATGGACTCTGTTATTCCCTCCGTCCAACGTTTACGTGGTCGGCCTCTTCCTCTTCTCGTGCGTGCGTGTGTAAAAATACAAAAAGTGAAAGGTTGTCTCCTACAGCCATACCTGACTATAGGTTGGTGCGCCTATTGAGCATGAACCATCCAGCGGCAGAATCAGGCGATCGTTTCAGCGGGTTCTTGTCCCATCGACTTGTTGAAGTACGCTCCTTTCATTAACTTTAAGGTGAATCCTTAATAGCGCATCTTCACATTTTACGGCCAGATCTTTTTTTTTTTACGACTACACCACTACTTTCTCAGTTTTGTTTTTTGTTTTCGCGTTTCCATCCTGTTTCAGGATATTGCGGTCAACATCAGCATCTTTCAGCTGTATGTTGATTCCTAGGCTAGATTACGCTCATCAGCACGCCACGACTTTCTGAGCGACCAGCTCCATACTCTCATAAGTCACTGGTGCGACTCGAACCGCTTCCAATTCTCGTGCACTCACGTCAACCACGAGAGTATTCGGGATTACGGTGAAAGCTGCTAACCCCTCGGCCAGGTAGCCGGCTTTCTCAGTTTATCTGTGTCAATTTATCTGTGTGAATAGTCGTGAGGAAAAGCTCGTAAATGTTATGTCCAATTGTTTTGATGTGCATTCTGTCTTGTTGTTTGAATGTGTATTCTGTTTTTGTTGTTTGGATATGTATTATGTATTTATGGTTTAAATGTCTTATGTTTTGTTTGTTGTTTGTATATATATTATATTTTGTTGTTTGGATGTGTTTTCTGTGTTGTTGTTTTTTTTTAATGTATATTATACACTGAGACTTTACTGATGTATGGATGCGAACCATGGACAATTAGCAGACAGGTGAGGAGCTATATGGAGGCTGCGGAGATATTGTTGTATAGAAGAATGGTGAAGAACACTGTGGGCGGAAAGAAAGAGCAATGAAGAAATCTTGAAAAAAGTTACCTCTCACAGAGAACTGGTAGCTCGAATCAGAAGAGGACAGTACACACTCTTTGCGCGTGTAATGAAAAAGTGAAAATTGGAGTCTGAAGTCACAACAGGAAAGTTGGAGAAAATGAGAGGCAGAGGGAGACCAAGAGGGACGATGCTAGACCTTGTGATATCATGGCACGGAGGAACATCAGTATCAGAAATTATTGGCAGCACATGAGACAGAAGGCTGTGCACAGACATGATCACCAACGCCACACTACGTGGACTACTATAAGACGTCACCACAGCTTGTGTGTGTGTGTGTGTGTGTGTAGATGCATGAGAGAGAGAGAGAGAGAGAGAGAGAGAGAGAGAGAGAGAGAGAGAGAGAGAGAGAACTAACAAACGGACTTTATTTTCAAAGGGTAACAAACTGGACACGCAGACCCGTATTACATTCGGCCCTTCCAATCACTCATCTTTCGTTCATCAAAAGTGCATGATACATTCACATAGGGGAAAAAACCTTTGTCAAAAGAATGTTGTAAACTTCTTCTTCTTCTTCTGCTGCGTTCATCCGGAGTTGTTTTTTTCGGATGTGATTGCGTTGTGCCTGTTTACAGCAGAGCTGCGTTCTTGCGCCGTTAGGCCGACACATCCGACTTCTGCGGGCATTTGTTGACCGGGTTAACCTTCCCGGGGAATGTTGTAAACATAAACAATGCATATTACCATGTTATGAGACACATCCCCTACCCATCTCCCATACACTCACACATCATCCACCCAACCACACACACACACCTGTCCCCCACATCCCACACCAACACATAGCCCCCTATAACATCTCCCCATCCAGACACATCTCCCACTCACCACACATCCCCCCACACACACATCTCCATCCACCCACACACCCCAAGGCACACATACATGCACCCATACATCACCCCACCACATCCCCCACACAAGAGAGAGAGACAGACAGTCAGACAGACAGATCAAGTCAACTTTCACGATCATTAATAATTTCTGGAAGCCAATGAACACAGAAAACTATGATGTAGCAGTGCACCATTCGTTGACAGAATAATCTGGACTTGGGCAGTTAAAAGTTTGTCGAGCCAAGTAAAAACGATAATTAATTAATGACACCCGTGTGTCAGGCAGCGACAGCTGAATGGCCCGAATAACTAGGTCATGTTTTTTGACATGACGGGATGAAGTAATTTAGTCAAGCAAATTACTAGGGAAATTCGAAGACGAAATCATTGTAGCGACAAGCAAAAGGGAAGACAAAGAAAGTGGGAAGCGTAATGGAAGTCATTAAACTGCGTGCACGTGCAAACAGTGAGGGCCAATGAAAACTGCGCGCCGTCGTTTCTCCAGTTACACACATTTGTGCGGCGAATTGTATTATCTTAGATGTGAGCCAAACAAGCAAAGTTCTTTTTTCCTTATCTCTTTTTCTCAATTTATAAGTAAGTGATTGGAGAATACGTGGAGAACATCACATTGCAAAGCAGGGAAGCAACTGGAAACCACATATGCCTGCTGCCACTTGATAGCGTCCCCTTGCTACGAAGATATGTAGTATTATTCCAGATGATGGCGGTGGTGATACAAATAAACAAATCCAGATAATAATACGCACAATTGGACATGGGACATAAGAAACAATTAAAATCTGTTGTTGTTTTGTTTTTTTAGAACGACACTGGGAGTGGGAGAGAACTTGAGATGATGAAATAAAGGGATAAGTCGAAAAACTTCCAAACTATGAACAAGTCTGAAGATAAGGAGACAAGAAAAACTCCGCCCACCAAGGAGACAAGATGCTGTTTTCCTAGAGGAAGTATGAAGCGATGCAGGGGAAGTTGCGAGGAGTCTGGTTTGCCGACTTCCTCCATTTCGCCTAGAACAACCACAGAATTACGCCTGGAATGTTTAAACTGCGTAAACATTTGAAGAAAAAAAAAAGACAACATAGATTTCAAGGTACTATGGATATCAGAAAAGAGGCAATATCACAAATTTAATAGGTGACCTAAATGATAAGATAGGATCAGATAACAAGAGTTATGAAGAGATCATGCGAAAACAAGGAACTTGGTTAATGAACGAAAATGGATAATTACTGTATTTACCAGTTTTTGCATAGTAAATCAGTATACTTTTGTGTGTTTCCACATAACAGAATACAAAAACTACCGTGAGCATCATAAGACGACATGACACAGAATCAAATTAAACATATCTGTATTAATAAGAAATGTAGATCATAATTACACGACGCACAAGTTTACAGAGGTGTAGATGTACATGCACATCTGCTAGTCAGTAGAATTAAGCTATCACTCCAGAGATGCATAACATGTTATAAGCGTGGAAAGCAATGCAATATTCATTGTCTCAATTTTCGGGGAATACTCAAGTTTTTTTGTAATTGTAATTTTATAA